>JABVZY010000267.1:6758764-6774606 GCA_020883555.1 Drosophila nannoptera
CTTTCTTCGCTTTCATCCTCTTCTGAAGAGTCTAAGGCGCCGTCTAGCTGTTTCGCAATGGCCAAGTTTTCTAGAAAAATCAGGAACATTTTTTTTTGGTATATTTCGGTTTTAGGGCTCCAAGGCAAAGTTCTTACTCTGATGATTGGCATTGCTGAGTGCTGCGTTCACGTGCTGTTGCAGCACGGACGATGCTAACGTGGTAGGCAACGACATTATGGATGAAATCAAATGAGCGGTCAAGATCTGGGTTAGCTGATTTTCCTGTAGTGCAGATGCCGGCACTTGTATAGTGAGCACACGAGATTCCGGATTTGATGAGCCAGGTGGCGAGGGTAGTGTTATCTGGAAAACATTTCCACATCAAGACAATTGGTGACAAAACTATAGTATTGATTGCTTACATTAACAGGCATAATGCGATTTGGATCTAATTGCGCAACAATCGGTATGGGTGCCTGTCCACCGGATGAGGCACCACCACCAGCTGCTGCTTGTTTTTGGAGCATTGTCGCACCAGTTGTGGGATGTAGCGGTGGTGGATTCTGTGATGTGACCTCTTGTTTAATGGTTCCGATAACATTCTTCATCCCGCTGGTAGCACCAGAAATAGCGCCTGCTCCAACTTTGCCAGCAATCGAAGATGATGCCAGCTTATTGCTGTCTGTGCTGTTATGTATAACACCGCCTGATATGGCGGCACCCCCGCTATTGCTCTGCTGTGAAGCAGCCGCTGCGGCGGCGGCCTTTTTGGCCTTTGCATTAGCAGCCTGTGAAATGAGAATTGATTTAGTTTAAGTTGCGGTTTGAGCTAAGTCTAAGACTGCATTACCTTGGAGCTCTGCAGCATTTATTTGGACGTATGTATGTAAGTAGTAGTATATGTGGATGTGTATGTTTGTTCGTATTTATGGCAATAGCAATTACATATACATTAAGCAGCAGTCGGTGTTGTTTTAAAATGTTGATGCGGACGATCAATAGTTGTTGTGGAAAGAGAAATTGAGAGAAGAGAGAAAGAAAAGCAACATAATATTCTATTATTGGTTATTACACACAATTGATGTAAAAACAATTACACGACAATAAGCTCTATACACATATTACGATACAAGTGAACAAAACGCGCTGCACATCCATCAAAGGCCGCGGCAACGACTACACACCTTGCTTACCTTTGGATTGTTGGCCACAATGGGCGGTGGATGACCTGATTCGCTGGGCTCAGGATTCAATTCAACCGCCTTACTTGCTAATAGCTTGTTACGCCATATCTGTTTCATCTCCTGAAGCACCTGCTCATCAACGCCCTCATCCAGAAAGGCGTCGCGTACATTGTTGATGACATCCTCAATAACGGCGTGATAGACTTTCAGCTGTAAAATTATAGTCGAAATGTGAATTACAGGTAATTATATCAAAGAAGTGCACAAATTTGAATCATATCTCATATTTACAGATATAAATGTACACAACTCAATAAAAAATACAAATAATGCAAACAATACAAATAGTGGTTTACTCACTGCAGTAAACTTGTGTGCCTAACAGATTGCAGTACATATATGCATACACATGTACAAATGTAAGTATTCAGTTTATTGAAGTGCTATTTTTGATTGCAGCTACATTCCTTCGCAAACTGAATGTATCTGCAGAAGTCTTCGCATGAAGGCGCAATACATAAGTGCCGATATCAATGGCAAGATAACAAGTCTCTGCTGATAATACAACAACCTTCAATTATATATGTACACAAAAAATGCGTTTTTTGAACATTTTACGGCAGGATGTTAAACGAAATCATGTGATTCGACTATTACTCACTTATACTTAAATCCTTTAACACGCCGTATGTTCACACTCCCATACTCATAAACACCCAAAGCGGCAGACAGGCCGTCGCCGCAGGCTCACGGCAAACTGATGTGCTTTGATTTTCGAGGAGTGGGTTCGCGGAACTTTCACTTTTTGAGGTCAATCAATTTTCTACCATATGCCATATGTTTTTTAAATAATTAATTCATATTTAAGAAAATTTACCTAATGCCGACCAGTCTATTTCAATTTTCATACCGTATATTATTTGTCATATTAGACATAGATTTTTTGTGCAATATATATGGCAATGTATATATGTCACGCAGCATATTGTATTAAATGCGAAGATAACTTACCACGGATGTTTGGCATAATGCCATTTGCACTTTTTTTTCCGCCAGCTTGAGACGTTTCTATGCCTCCTATTTAAAGTTGAACAGTGAAATCGACGTAGAAATTCTCTAACAGAATAATTGAGAAAAATTGAGTCCCGTACGACAAACGCAGTTGTCACAAAAATACGAAGTAAAAACACGAATTCATAGTGTGGCCGTATCTTGCATGACGATGAAAACCAAATTTCGACAAATGTTGCCAGATAGCCATACTGTCAAATACAAGTTCGATATTTTAAGCTACCATCTATTAAATAAATTCAGGGTACTAGTGATGTACATATTTATTCAGATAATAATAAACATTTATATTTGACTTATTATTATTAAGCTAATCGAAATCATCACAGTTTTGTCACTTAATCACTACTTAATTCTCATTCCCCATCCTCTCTATCGTCATCTATATCCGCGCCAGGTCTATAATCTAAATCAGAGCCATTCTGATCATAAAATGGGTCCTCCTCTGATTCCAAACCGTAGTAGTCATCTGCCTGCCCATTTGGTGTTTGTGCCATGGCTCATTGCTTCCGTATTCGTTTCTTGATGTTTTGTGCGAAATTGACGAAATTGAAAATTCGATTAAGTGCGTCCAGGGCGATTTGCTTCAATTGCTCAAAGTATGCGGCTAAACCCTGATCACTGCGCCGCTGTTCAAATATATCCACCAGACTCTTAAACGGCAAAAGCTCATGCTCCTTCTTATGCTTCATGGCCAATGAGATGGCATGCAGCCTGGCATATGCGGACATCACAAGCGATACGTGGGAGACAGTTAGGTCAGCGAAGCGATTTGCATATTGTAGCCCAGACCACACAATATCCTCCAAGACCCAGCGAGCGTATTGCAGATCGACTGAAGAGTGCCCATGAGATTACCAGCATGTCCCCCGCTCCGCGTCGTTCCATGCGTATAAACAATCGACTGATGAGTGCCGATCAGATTAACAGCACGGAAAATCCAAGACCCAGCGAGCGTATTGCAGATCGACTGAAAAGTGCCCATGAGATTACCAGCATGTCCCCAGCTCCGCGTAGTTCCATGCGTATAAAAAATCGACTGATGAGTGCCGATCAGATTAACAGCACGGAAAATCCAGGACCTAGCGAGCGTATTGCAGATCGACTGAAGAGTTCCCATGAGATTACCAGCATGTCCCCAGATCCGCGTCGTTCCATGCTTATACAAAATCGACTGATGAGTGCCGATCAGATTAACAGCACGGAAAATCCAAGACCCAGCGAGCGTATTGCAGATCGACTGAAGAGTGCCGATGAGATTACCAGCATGTCCCCAGCTCCGCGTCGTTCCAAGCGTATAAAAAATCGACTGATGAGTATCGATCAGATTAACACCACGGAAAATCCAGGACCTAGCGAGCGTATTGCAGATCGACTGAAGAGTGCCCATGAGATTTCCAGCATGTCCCCAGCTCCGCGTCGTTCCATGCGTATACAAAATCGACTGATGAGTGCCGATCAGATTAACAGCACGGAAAATCCAGGACCTAGCGAGACGATAGATGTGTTGTTTAGAGTTATCGAAATATAATATTTTTCTGATCGAATTTATCGATATATATTTCGTTTTCCTTTAATAGTCAAGCCCGCCATAGTTTAAATAAAAATATAAATACCTCATAGCTAGCGAGCGTATTGCAGATCGACTGAAGAGTGCCCATGAGATTTCCAGCATGTCCCCAGCTCCGCGTCGTTCCATGCGTATAAAAAAATCGACTGATGAGTGCCGATCAGATTAACAGCACGGAAAATCCAGGACCTAGCGAGCGTATTGCAGATCGACTGAAGAGTTCCCATGAGATTACCAGCATGTCCCCAGATCCGCGTCGTTCCATGCTTATAAAAAATCGACTGATGAGTGCCGATCAGATTAACAGCACGGAAAATCCAGGACCTAGCGAGCGTATTGCAGATCGACCGATGAGTGCCCAAGAGCGGACCAGCAGGTCCCCAGCTCCGCGTCGTTCCATACGTATAAAACATCCTAAGAAACTACACACAGACACTTGCGACATTTGCAATAAAGAAAAGCCGGTTCGTGTCGAAATGATGCTGGACGACAAGGAGTACTACTTTTACTCAAATCCATGTTTCTCGGCTTTTAAGTTTGTGAGTAATGTCAATGCCGACGCCTGTTCTATGAAAAGCGCCGAAGCCTACACCAAAACGACATGATGGCCTGGGTAGTGGATGAGACCGAATTATCGGCAATTCTAGTAGCGCTGGAACTACAAGGTTCATTCGTTTCAGATGACTCTCTGCTGGTTGGATCTTGGGATATTCCACTGGCTCGGTTTTTATTATTACTGGAATATATTTGCTGGTAGACGCTACTGTGTTGTCTGAGTCCCCGCTTGTTGGTTCCGACTTAACAGAAACGATGCCGCTACCGCCAGAATATATTAATTCTTCAGATTTTCGTCGTTTGCATATTCTACTCTTTTCTGCACTTATTTGGCGCTTTTCGGATAATTTCCTTTTTGAATTTTCCACTGCTTCAGTATTATTTAGCATTTCAAGACCATTTCCGGGCTTTTCTTTTGTACTATCCTCATTGTGGGTGTTCATCACGTCAATTTAATTAAAAATCAGCTAAGAATCTTCTATTTCACAAGGCGATAGATGTGTTGTTTAGAGTTATCGAAATATAATCTTTTTCTGATCGAATTTTTCGATATATATTTCGTTTTCCTTTAATCGCCAAGCCCGCCATAGTTTAAATAAAAATATAAATACCTCTCATTTTAGTTAACATACCAATGAATTTCTAATTATTATCCTTAAAGTATCGTCTCATACACTAATATTAAAGAACCATTTAAATTATTCTCTTGTACTTAAGGCTAGGGCTGAGTGTAAGATTTATTCAAAATAATATACATGTCATCTTGCAATATACCCTCTGTCAGTTAAAGTTCTCCGATCTGTCTAGTGCTGCAGCTTCTAAGAGAATCTGCATTATTTTATCCTTGGTGAATTCTGATGTTTTAGAAGATAATTGCCGAAGTCGATCAGCTACAAAGTCGCCAAATATTTGTGACGAATCCTTTAGGTTTTTTACAGCAACAGTAACTGCATTAGTAATGCTCTCCTCATCTAAGTTACCGGTTGGTGCAGGATTTTCTGTGTGATCATCAGATTGTGTGGTGGACCCATTGGAAAACAATATTTGTTCAGGTTCGTATAAAGCTAGACTCTCAATAATGGCCTCATAGTCTGGTCCATTACTAGATCTCTTTTCAGTTTTGACTGGACACAATTTGGGGTTAATTTTACTTTCTGCACCATGACTTTTAAAGCGTTTGGCTGTCGTAGTTTTACTGGACTTGTAGTCCATGTTGTGTTCCTCAGATTCAGCATCGTCTTCATTGCTCTGAAATTTAAATGTTAATAAATTTTTGCCTTTCAGAATGTTAGCTAAATTTATACTTACCGAGTCATTTCTTTTCGCTTCCATTGCTGTATTCATTTTTTTATGTTTCTTTGTAAGCGCATGAGCGCGCAAGTCACATATTTTCGTATTTACACCACATTTACAGAAGCGACATCTTGCTCTGTACGAGTCCTCGAGATCTCGCCGTAACCATGGTCTAAATTCGGGCATTTGCAGCCATACTTCTCGCAATTTTTGTTTATACCTTTTCATAACTTATAAACAAATTCAGTAGAATAACAAGTCAATTAGAGATGGCAATAACAATCCGTGTAGAGGAGGACGATAAATTTGGATGGCGCTCGATAGGTACGGACAGAGAGAACCTGCTTCATTCTATCTATGCAACATTCAACACTTTGCAACACCAAATACAGACAACACGTGAAGTTTTTCAATCAAAATGAAAACTGCAAAAAGTGAAATAAAGGGCATTGATGACATAAAACTTCAAGAAAAGTTAGTTGATGTCGCTGAGAAAAGCAAAGCATTAAAAAAGACAAAAAAGAAAAAAGTTTTAAAAGCCGCTACTACAGATACAGCCAAGGCAAATTCAACTATTCTGCCGGCTGCTGATTTGGCCAAGATCGAGAAAAAAAAAGCAAAAAAGCTGGCACAAAAACTAAAAAAACAACAAAATAAATTGAAAACAAATGCCGGGATAAAAGCTGCAACAAAAACAGAAGATCGACCTAAGGAGAATAAGATTACTCCTGAATTCAAAACAAACCCGAAGAAAGTGACAAAACAAAACGATAAGAAGACCAAGAAGGGTAACGATAGGAATCCAGGTAGGTTTGGAATTTTTTTTCGGATCATCTTGTTTTAAATGTCTTTTGCCTTACAGATGCTGCTAAACGGGAACGAGATCCAGCCGTCGAAGCAGCTACCATATTTGTTGGCAATCTTCCCATCAATACGAAGCGTGTTCAACTTGTGCGGCTATTGCAGCCTTATGGAACTGTGCAATCAATTCGGTTACGTACTGCTGGAGGCAAGCAGCTATTTAAGCACAAACAACGCAAGGTAGCTGGTTCGTTGAATGCCTACGTAGTGTTGGAAAATGCGGAGATTGCAGCAAAAGCGCTGGCGTTAAACGGTACAGAATTTAAGGAGAATCATTTACGAGTGACGCCGGCAGCGCTGAGCAACGGCATACTTGGGGCTGTTGGAAATGATAGTGCACCCAATGATGCTGACATAAAGCGTACCGTATTTGTGGGCAATCTTAAATACTGTATGTACGCGATCAGAACATGGAATATAATCTTTTACTAAGCTAACATTTATTTGCAGCGGCGAACGAACAGAAGTTACGTGAGATATTCTCCAGCTGTGGTGAAATCAACTATATTCGATGTCTGCAGGACGGTGAGAAGGGCTGCAAAGGAGTAGCCTATGTTTGTTTCAAGAAAGCGGATGCGGTTGGCTTAGCCATAGAACTGAATGAAACTCTTTTGGATGACAGGCCGATACATGTGGAACGGTATTCCGTGAAAAAACTGGGAGCAAAGCAAGCTCGAGATTCGGCTGCAGCCGCTGCCGGTCCGCCGTCCAAGGCTCAAAAGAATCCCAAAGGTGCCCAAAAGCGCATTGAGAAAAAACAAAAGAAGGAAAATGTTAAGGCTTCACAATCTACAAAGGCAACCGCTGGAAAGAAAAAATCTGAATATCGAGGTGTAAAAGTCGATGCTATGAAAAAAAACAAAAAACTAAAAAAGAAAGCAAATAATCAACTGACAGCGCTTGCCAAGAAAATAGCACCAAAGGCTAATAAGTAACGCATTCTTGCAGCATGACAATTTATTTATGTAAATATTTTATATATGTAAATATATATGTAAATACAAACTGAACAGGGTTTTCTTTTAAATATTTTTAAATCGCAAATAAAAATGCCATGAACGCATTTTTAAGAAAATATTGAACATTGAAGTTACTATGATAAAGATGTCGAAAGTTCTGTATTGAAATGAGTTTCTTTGGAAAATTTTTTTTGGGGAGTAAAAGTTAATATTGATTAAAAATACCTAATTCACTTTAAAAATTTGAATTCAAATGTATCTGGTAGTCATAGCAGCGAGCTTGTCATCGGCAACAATTATTACGAGCTCGGTCAGCTGTTAGTTACGTTATTGCGTTCAGTCACAAATTTGGAGTATTTTTAATTTGTGGATTTGCGTTTTATGAAATTTAAGGTGAGCAAATAAGTAAGCAATAAAAAGAGGAATTGACAATCATTGCGCACATGTCCATTATTCGCAGGATGAATGTGTATAAAAATTTCAAGTTACTTCGGATTGCTCGTGATTGTGTTCGGAGCTTCGCCGGCACAATGGTTTCGCCAAAATCCTCAAATAATACATTCACGTTGCAGCCGTTGCGACAAAGAGAGCTAATCCGCGTGCACGGCCGTGAGGCTGTGCCCTTTCTGCAGGGTCTCGTAACCAATGATGTGTCGCACCTCTGCGAGGCCAATGGTCCGGCATCAGTGTATGCTTTATTTCTAAACCGAAGTGGTCGTCTCTTATACGACACAATTATATATAAGACCAACGACCCAGATACATTTCTGCTAGAATGTGATCGAGATGCATCGTCTGATTTCCGTCGACATCTGCGCACCTACCGTGTACGGAGACGCATCGATATAGATACGATCGACGATGAGTATATGCCCTGGGTGTTGTTCAACGGCCATGACCATGGTAAAATGCGTGTTCACAAGGCATCAGATTTGCTTATTGCTCCCGATCCGCGTTTAGAGTGCTTGGGAACACGCGTCCTGGCACCCGGAGATATGAACACCGACAAACTAGTCCATGATTTGAGGCTTAATCGTGATGTGGTCGCTGTTGATGGGTGCGCCGATAACAACTATAAGCTGCTGCGCTACAAACAAGGTGTGGGAGAGGGCATTGAAGAGTTGCCTCCGGGAAAATGCTTCCCGCTGGAGGCCAATGCTGATTACCTTAACGGCGTTAGCTTTAATAAGGGATGCTACGTCGGTCAGGAGCTAACTGCTCGAGTTCATCATTCGGGTGTTATACGCAAACGCTACATGCCTATACGTTTTACTGCTCCAATTACCAACGAGTACACCGTGCAGTCGATGACGGGCGCTAATCTAGGGCGCGTCTTTGGCTATGCAGACAATCATGGTGTGGCGTTGATCCGCCTGAAGCCCGTCCTTACTAGCGGTCAACAATTGTTGATTGATGGTGAACGTTGTTATGTCGATCGTCCAAATTGGTGGCCGAAGGATATAGTTTCCAAACGTAGTTTGGCATGCACGGAGTAAATATTTGAAATGTTGCAAGTGTGTTATTTCGTTATACATGTAATTCGCCTTAGATCTAGGCTATTGTTACTAAAGTTGAATTCTATATATTTGTGTTTTTCTTTCGCTTTCACATTTTCAGTCGTTGAAATGGCACGGGATTCGTCCGACGATGACGCTAGCTTGCATGGAGGCGATGATCTCGATTTGTGTCTGAACAATGAGGCATCAGAAATTGAACGACTACAGTTGGCTGATCCGAAGCCACAGGAAGATGTGGATGATCGCGTGGCTAATATTGAATTCCATTGCGGTGGTTGTGATATGCGCGAAATGGTACACTATTATGGACGAAGCCCACAGTTTGCTCTCGGTGTCAAATTTCGCGAGGATACGTTTGTTTTACGCGATCCTTTTCAGGCACCCCCTCCTCGTTGGCAATCTAAACCAGAATTCTATATTGCTTTAGGTGTAAAGTGTGCCATCTGCGGTAAAGTTGTGTGCAAGGATATGTCTTGCAGCTTCTATTACACAAAAACTTTTTGCTTGGAATGCGGAAGGGCTGAGCTCAAATCTTGGCCGGTAGAGGCGCAAGGTCGATTCCGAAAACAGCTGACGGCAAAAAAATAGTAATAATAAAACATAATTGAATTATGTAAAGTAGAATTTTAAATACCTAATTAGCCGTTATCGGATGTGTCAAACACATATTAATTTGCATTCGATATGTACTCGATAACACTTAAAATCATTGAACTGTTTTTCAGTAAACGATATATCGAACATTTTATGTATCGATAGCTCGATTTTCTTAAGGCACCAGTCATTTGGTCATTTATTCAATTCGGAAGCAGGCGTCGAGCAAGTAAGACGCTTTCGTCGGCCATTTCGTACTGCTGTTTTCTTAAAGCGCGTTTATATTGTTTATGTTTAGTACTTATATTGAATGAAAATGTTCAATAAAGTGTAATGTAATAAGAAATAGTGTGATGCCTTAAGTATTCAATCATCGGCAAATGATTTAAAACGTTGTCTATCAGTGCAGTTCATGGGAATTTGACATTTAAGTTTTGTTGTTATAACTGCAGGCAACTACTGTGGGACTGCAGCGGCAATTTGGTGCCGCCGCTGTTTATAAACTAAATTCGCGGACGCACCCATCCAAGTTAAAACCAAAGCCCCAATTCCAATTTGCTGTGTAACTGGGCGGTATTGTGTTTGTGTGTGTTTGTGTAACACTGCGCGGGCGAGGCAGGGACAGGAGCATGGGCTGCCCAGCCGGTTTCAGTTCGCGAGTTAATTGACAAAAAAAAGGCAACCAACAGCAAATAAAAAAAAATAATATATACAAAGAAAGAAGCATAAAGCGTATGAGCAAATATCGGCTAATAAAGCATGCAACAAAAATCGAGAAATACTGTAAACAAATGCTTAAGTGTTCCTGCATGTATGAACACACACACAACCATATGCATGTCCATTGTGTGTGTGCAGGTTTTCAAGTGAAGCTTTGTCCCACAATAGCAACAACAGTATCAACCACAATCCTCGCCATGCATTCCGGGTATTAAGCGAATGGTTCTTGCGTTTTATAATTAGCTCGGGAGTTAACTCATTTACAAGTTCCCACAACCTCTTCAATTCACCGAGTGTGTGCCGCCCAAAAATTTCAAGAGCCATGCAAAGACCAGAGCTGTTTCAATTAACCATTCTTGCGTACATCTGTTGCTGTTGCTGTTGGGTAGTTAGTGCGCACAACTGCCAGCATCTGCATCCAAAGGCACACGAGGTGAGTAACGTACCAGTGAACACCCACACACCTCGAAATCCCAAATCTGTTGCCGATTTGCCATCTTCCATTTGCGCGGTGGCATGAGGTTAGAGATGCGCTTATCAGTGAGTTCATAAAAAATGTATAATTGGTAGCAAATGCACTAATTACTGCGTTTGAGCGTACCTCTTTTGCCGCATAAAAATAAACACGGAAATAACTTTATACAGCTTTTAATTAATTGTTAACTAATACCAGAACTTGATTTCATTCTAGCCTTTCCCAACAATCAAAATATTTCTATTGGCTTTTTCAAAGTACATTAGAGAAACAATTATTACTTAAGGTGGGAATGTTTTTTGGATTAAGCAGAGAGGCTAAATTATTAATTTGACGGTGCCAAATGAAATTTTCATGAGAAAATAAAGACGCTATACATTATGACTCTTCATTTTTTTATTTATTTTATTATTCAATATAGTAATATATGTATGAAAATAGTAAAATCATTTCCGATGAATATTGAAAGGTGAACAGTATAACCAACCTTCCTTGAATTATTATTACCTTTCACATAATCTAGTTTGTCTTAGTTGAAGCAGGAACTAAGTCGATTCCATGAACGATTTGTTTTAAAAATTCACCTTAAATGCGTTTGAAACTAGCGATGAACTAGTTTCGAGGAGCTATGAGCATATTACATTATTGAAGGCTTTGGATTAAAGCAAATGCTGATGAAATTTGATTTACATAGCCTTTATTTTAAAATTCGCCTGACAACAGATTCAGTTCTCACACACATTTTCGTGATGCATTGGCTAATGTTATTTGGTAATTCCATATGGATCGGTGCAGTTGCATGCGATGGCCTCTAACGGTTTTTCAGACGTTTTTTCAAACGCCCATAGATCGCGTCGAGCGCCTGGTTGAAACCGGCTGAGCTCCGTTATGGCAGTGCCCGACACCTGTTGCTCCAACTCGATGGCCAAGAGCAGCGCCCGCCATTCAGAGTTCTAAATGAAATTCGATTGGCGCACTGTTATAAAAAAGGTCACCGCCAATTGCGCGAAAAAAAAACAGATAATTTACATAATTATCGTGGAGCTGGAGCTGGCGGCGACCGGTTCAAATGCAGTGAATTGTGTGTATTGATCCGTAAAATGTACGTATATTAAATATATATTGGGTTCATGAAAAAGTCTGTAAAGAGCAAGCGTAATGAGGCAATTAAAATGGCGGCTTGCTAACGAGTTGATACCCTAAAACATTACAAATGTGTTGACGGGATTACCAACAAGTGCTTCACCAAAATTTTTAATGGTATTTCAGTGCAAAGTCATGTTGCATTTGCTTAGGAAACATATGAATAGACATGAGTAGTGAGAAATGTAAGGAGCTTATTTTCTACAGGGTATAGCCAAGTTGCACACTTTTATGCATACAATTATTATAATTATTTGTAACTTGAAATAATTAAAATGCAAATAACCCGCTGCTATCAATACCCAGATCCTGAGTTATGAGTCGATTTCTCTGATTTGTACGATTGTGACTAAACTACGCAGCAGCACTGGCCAGTCGGCCGGCCCCCTTACAACCGTCCTGATGTAAGCTTGCAACGTTGCCAGACCGTAGCTCAGTTTTAATTAGACTTAAATGGATTGAAACGAGGAACGGCAGCCAGCAAATTGAATCATTCTGTCACATTGCTCAGTGTTGTTGCCTGCGAGAGGCACTAAGATAATAAAAATAAAGATTGATGTCTTACTTTTATGTGAGGTATTTCAAAGATCTTACGCTAGTGCAGATAATGAAAGCACAATGGGAATGGAAGAAGATAGTAGAATATTTTAAATGCTTTTTTTTTTTTGTCTGTATTACATATTTTGAGCTATTTTATGGAAAAGCGGCTTGGCAACCAATAAAACGCATGAAGATTGTGACCTCGATATTGGCATTTGTTTACCGTCCAAATTGGCAACAAGTTACACATTTTTGTAAATAGTATAAATACATTCTTTATCATATTTGAGGCTGAACGTTTATACATCTTCGTCCGTCCTTTGTGTCTCGGTTGGTGATTAGAAAGTAAGAGAAAGATTTGCAATTGTAACTGTAGCAATAAAACTTACTGATGAATTTCGCAATTAAGATACAATTTCTTTGAATGCTATACTCGGGGTACTATACATTTGTAATGCAATGTGTGTAAGCAGTCGGCGAGAAGAAGAACCCTTGATGCCTTTGCCAGCTCACTCAATGGAATAGAGAAGTGTATTAGATATCCGACATATGAAAATGCAATGTTCCTTCCTATTGAAAATACTTATATCAATTGTATGTATGAAACTATATGCGCATTGAATGCCTCTTGTAAACAAAAACAAGCAAAAAAGAGCAAAATATAAGTTCATATAGGTTATTCGCATGCTGTGTGCATGTGTGTACTCCAGCTGGCAAATAAACAAGTTTGCTGAAAGCCGCCGAGCAGTTAGCCAGTTATCTGACGAGTTGATTATGCTACATGCCTGGAAGCTAATTTTGAAACACACGCCACACGCAAACTGTGAATTTCTGTTTTTTCCATTTTACAAAAAGCAACAAATCGCCAAAATATATGAATGCGGTTAATGATGAAAACTGTGCAGCTTGACCTAGCTACCTGACTCAGCTAATAATTCGATTAGATGGCAACCTTGGACATGCAGAGAACAATCTCGCTCACTCTCAGCTTCAGTCTTCTTCTTCTTCTTTTTGTGTGCAGAGAGTGCACACACATTGATTGAGTTTGCAACTGCAAAGCGAATTTATGCGTATGTTCAGTAAGCTTAAAATTGAATTTGAGCTTGTTATCAATTACTGTCAGGGCTTGCGCCTGATGCAATACTACGTGACGTTCTGTGATTCTCTCGGATGCAGACGAAGTGTTTGATGTGCACACAGCTATACGGATGTGTTTGATTGTATGTATGCGGGCGGGCTGCAAGACTACAAATGCAATAATCCATAACAGCACTCAGTCGTCCGATTTTATTCAATTTACGCCTGTCAACCGCACAAATTGGAAATAATTCATTTTAAAGACTGCCTTATAGTGGAATAGTCCGTTAAATTCGTTTAGTATCGCAACTAGTTGACATTTGCGCGAGAGTGTTTTTGTGGTTGCGTTGATGCGGTTAGTTTATTAATATGCCTTTGTGTGGCAAACATGATTTTAATTAAGTAACATGTCCATTGTGGTCGCAGTATGAAGTAACATACATATTAAGCGCGAGAGAGAAGCAAATAAACCAATAAATAGCCCACCGTGTAAAGAGGCTGGTCAATAATGCATTCATAAATGCACACACACACGCATATGGCGACTGTATGCAGTCGCCAGGGCTGCAGCTGCTATTGAACGAAAGTGAAAGCACTGCTGTATTGAGATACTGTCTGTCTCGCTCGCACGCAGTCAGTCAAGCTTGAAAGCCACGATTGATCTGACCGGCACGTGAAAACTGCGGAAGAGTATAAAAATGTTGACAAAAGAAAAGACACCTAAAGAGAAAGAAAAGAGCCAAGGAGACAGGTGGGGAGGAAAATATCGTCATGGTTGGGTTCGTAAATGATTTACAGATTGCCTACGCGACGCACGTAAATAATTACTCAATATAACGGACCTCCCTCTCTGCGCCCACTGTCGATCGATTCACTGGCCCAAATTAGCATGCGCAACTGTTAAGTGGTCGGCGCTCGTTTCTCGGCTCATGCGTGCGGCAGGTCGTGTTTGCGGCTTATGGGTATTTTTCGTTTGACTCGAAATGCAGAAACGGGACGCAGCCAGGCGCAGCAAACGTTACATTTCTCTTTTGGTTGGTCTGCCCCGCCATGACGTTTACACCTCCCCGTTTCTGGTGCCTCATTGGTAGTGTGGACACGCTCGACTGTGACACGCAAAACTAAAAATTTGTTAGCTATTCGCAATTGGTGAACTACTTGAGCATTACGTCTTATCGCGGATTGAATAAGCATTGTTTCTGTGGTTAGAAAGTGTGGTAAACACTCCTGCACCAATTCCATAATCATTAGGCTCTTTCCCCGGCTCTTTTCTTTTCTACAAACACATACATACGCACGCAGTCTCTCTCTCTTTCTGTCTCGAAGTCCCAACAGACATTGGAACGGACCCAGATCTCCGTGAAGATAAATAAACTTTCAGCTTAACCAGCACATTAAAATATATTCAAAAATTTTTTAGAAATAATTTCTGAAGGGATAAAATTATCTGATGTAACACTATCCGCTTCTATAGGCTTTTTGTAATATCGCTGAACCATTAAGGTATACCGCCAAGATGTTATTCAAGTAAAACGATGTGTGTAGTCCATACTGTCCTTCTTCCAGTGGGAATCGTTCGACAATGTTCAGTTCATCGAGTTTAACTCTATTCAAATGCCAATAAGTATTAGCCTGCAAGGGCAATATATGAAATGAATAATCGGATAATCGTTACAAAAGTTATATAGCTTACCAGATAGGGACACGAATGATTGACATCGGTATAGGATTTGATATAACCATAGATTATTGACGGCAATAGGGGTCTTTTTGAACTCTCAAAGAACTCGCACACATCCACGGACATGTTATAGAGAAAAGGATGCCAACCACCGCGTTCGCGCTTAACAAATTGAAATGAGATCTTGAACTGCAAATAACTGAAATAATTGCTCAAATTAAAGCTGGTTGACTGATGAAAGTTACCTTTGATATAGTCTCCTTCAAATGGATTTCCATATTCACCATGTTCTGAGCACGACTAATTGCCTTAATGCGGCAATCAGTGATATTCAACATCTTTGGTTCCTTCGTAATGCACTGTATGTTATGAAACTTAAAGCTTCCAGATACCTATATGTATATATATACAAATATATGTTAGTATTCTAATTTGGTATTTTATTCTCTTCGTCATTTACCAAACTCATTTGGAATAGCAACAAGGTAATGAGGTGCATGTTCTTTCTGAAGCCGAATCAGACTAAAATTTGAAAATGGAAAATAAGCAAATTTAATACATTAGCAATGCAAATATGTAGGGCCAGAGAGTGCGGGAGAGAGACGAGAAAATATAATTTA
>JABVZY010000267.1:6776648-6797868 GCA_020883555.1 Drosophila nannoptera
AGCATTAGATTACACTATACGATAACAACTACCAAATTATTTTCAAATATAATAATAAATTATAAATAATTCAATTATGAAATTTTCATGACGCTTTGCCCACTGTGCAGCGGTTGAAAGACAGTTGGAAGCTGCAGACACTGATGCTATTAACTTGCCGCAGGTTGCAGCTGGGCGCCTGAGTGGCAGTCTTTGCCAGCACCGAACCGCATGGTGCGTCAGGTGGTGCGGACGCAGCGTCTCCTCTTTCACCAGCAGATTGCCGCAATGTTTGCGGTTGAAAGCGGTTAAACGTATTTCAATGCACAATTCGCTATGCGAAATCCGCAAGCGAAGTCGCTATGAGGCGTGGCAGCCTCCCCTTTCGAAGATCATGCAATATGAGATTCACGTTTCAGGGTCGTCACGATTCCGGCATAGAGTTCTATTGTAATGTTTACTCTTTTGTTATCTTAATGACTTTCAGATGTTCAATATTTACGTTGTTTTCTTTTTATTTGATTTGATTGTGGAGCCTAGAAATCCCCTCTCGAGCTAAGCCTCTGCTTGTTTAAAGATCAACGAGCATTCTCTTCTTGCTTAATGGACAAATGTAGATAAATTGCTGTTATAGCTGTAGTGGCAAAGTACTCGTAAATGGATGTATATAACGCATAGAAGTCTGTTTACATATATTCTAACGCTACAGTTTGAGATTGTATTATGGATGTGTTAGTTGATGAACGTGACTTTTGTGTGCTAATTCTGAAATGTTACTAGTTTAAACATTTGCCAGGCGGTGAACTTTATATAATATATCCTAAAATAATCATCTTTCCGTTGTCACTCTCTTAGTGGTGTGTTTTTTCTTATCGATAAATATGAAAAGGGCAACTCTTTATAGAATTTGTCGCAAGATATATGTATTATGGAGCTAGTGTATTTAATATTCTATAATTACCTGAAAGGTTAGAGCTTTTCTTTGCGGATTGCAAGCATATTTACTCTGCAGGTGTCTCGAATCGGCATTTGGCCACATTAAGAACTCGCATTGACTCAATCAATTCTCACGAGCGGGACACAAACTGCAAATGGCTTGCTATAAAATTAATTAGAAAATGAACACTGTATTGCTTACATTGTTAATGATTATTCAGGTTATTTTTTTATTGCTAGTGCCTTCCGTAACGAATCGCAGCATGTGCTACGTTATTCATTATTCAAGAATTTAGGTAATACTTAAGCAGTATATGCAAAATAATAATCTACCTCCAGTTCAAGCTCACTTTCTTTTTAGTCTAAGCCTGAACTGGAAATTAACTTTAACTTTTCATCTCGGATACCTGTAATAATATATGCCCTGTAGTACTTGAAGAAAGGGTGTGTTGTTTGACTGCACAAAATGATCGAAGCTGTGTGAGAAATGTGTTTCATTTATTTATATTTCGATAACCTCGATTTTTCGGCAAAAAATCGATATCCTTATGGTCTGTCCGTAATGAACCTTTTCGGGAGATATTCTCGGCATATAGGGTATTCATTAGTTGCGCTTAACAAAATTTTTGGCGTATCTGATAGATGTGTTGAACAAATTGGTGGATATTGACGTGGAGCATATTGTTATTTGGTCGTCCATATAAATCATAATATATTAGCTGTTTAAATGGCTCATGGCATATGGACTTTTGCATATTCAATAGGGTCTAATTTATTCTCTATAATTGGCACATATTGCACAATGGCCAAGGAAACAAAAGCGGGTATAAATACAAACGAATCGCGACGAGGAACGCGAAGAAACTGATTTAAAATCCGAAATTCGAAATAACAAAGCCAATTGGCGAAAAAGCCACCAATCATTGACATTTTGATGTCTCAATCGTTCGACATTTTGGCGGGTAATTTTAAAATTAATTTCTGTGCAATTTAGCCGAAAATACAAAATGAAAAAGAGTAGTCAATTACAGCTGCTTTGTGTGTGGCCTTTGTTGTCCGTGTCGTCATCTAATTGCTGGGTACATTTTCGCTTTCATTGAAAACATTTCTTAACCAGATCCACTTCTTTTCTGCAGGTTATTCACGGTGTGCGCATACATGACGATAATGAAGTAGTTAATGATGTGAACGGTAACGGGAATCAGGCTCACAGCGTGCGTCGACGAAGCGTTGCGGCTAATCAACCGCTGCGGATTCTGCTCGTATATGATGAATCAGTTTACAGGTAAGCCATAAGCTGCAGCTGACAGCTGTATTTTAAACGTTACAATAAGGCATAAACGAGAACGGTGCTTATATGCACGCTTTAGATTAGAAATTTTTTCCAAGGTTAGGGAATGCCAATTTTGTTTTTGTTGCCACAACAATTTGAAGTTGCGTTAAGACAAGAATGTGAAATGAAGAGAGGGAATTTTCTTTTATAAGCATTAGAAATAATTTCAAGTTATCAGTCATCATTTCAGTAGAAATTCCAAGAAATATATTTGTTGTATTACATAAAGCCTATATACTCAATTTCTGCTTTGCTGAGCGTGTATTTTTAAAGAAAATTGGCTCTAATTGTGCTTTAATGGTCAAGACTTTACCATTCGAGTTGGCCGAATGTCAAGTTAAGCGTCGCCTCGCAACGTTAGCCACTTGCCTGTTGCCATTGGGCAACACCTGCGGCCGAAATTGGTTGAAATTAACGCTGACTCGATTACGAAATATCTTCAGTTGGCTGTGATTGAAACTTTCAGCGGAACAGTTAACAGCGGTTTGTCAACGATCATGACCAATGCCAATGCGCAAGGTCAATTCCAGGAATGGTCAGCGCAACGGCACACAGATCCACAAACACTAAAAGATAGATGGGTGTATATGAGGCGTTTCAGTATGTGTAAAAACGAATCAAGTCATTAGTAAAGCTTTTTATTTGAATACAGGATATCAAAGCATATTAATAGAAATATTTGGTTTATTTCTTTTTAATTACTTTCAGATTGGAAGAGGAGAAATTCAATTTAATAAATGTATGTGATTGGATTTATTGATTCCTTTCTTTTGCGGTTCCTAGGAAAATCTCTACTTTTAACGCTTAAATTACGCTTTGCAGGACACGGTGCTACCCGAGGCGGTCCAGTTCTGGGAGCAGGCATTGATGGTGCGGGAGACGAAGGGCGTGATACGGCTAAATCGGTGGGTGAATGCCTTTACAGAGCCCTTTGTAATTGAAGCTGAGCTCGTATTTATACACGTACATTCCCGCTCATGTATTTTGTCATTTACAGCAAATGCGATAGCACCCAGGTTTATGTGAAGAATGGCCACACCCACTGCATTGACCATTGCAAGGCGACAACAATGTGCGGTGAGGTGCAGGTTCCCAACGAGCACCTGGATGTAAGTAAACGGAGGCTGATATACTTCGTTAATTTGCAGCGTGCATTGCGGTATCCATTACAAATAATGTCCGTCATTCAGCTCCAATTAAAAGATCGGTATTATGTGCTTGACAGGTGTGCCGCGTGTGTAATAGCACGGGTCAAAATTGCCGCATCGATAACAGCACAAAGCCTGGGGAGGGCATCGAGAACGCGGATTTCGTCTTCTATGTGTCGGCGCGGCAGACGCAACGTTGCTTTAAGGGTTTGACTGTGGCCTATGCGGCGCATTGTCAACAAGAGGCGCTGCTGGATCGACCCATTGCAGGACATGCCAATCTGTGCCCGGATAGTATTAGCACCAAGCCTCAGGAGCTACAGACCTTGATATCCACGGTAAAGCATGAGATTCTGCATGCGTTGGGCTTTTCCGTTAGCTTGTACGCATTCTTTCGGGACGATGAAGGACGGCCACGTACCCCACGTAAGGCGGACACTGGGAAACCGTTTCTAAATGAAAAGTAAGTTGCAATTATGGCAGGAATGACGTTATGTGGTGACGTTTGTGCATTCCATTTAGGCTGCAAATACATCAGTGGAGCAACGAAACTATACGTAAAGTTGAACGCCAAAATTGGGCAGTGCGAGGGGGTCACGTAAAGAAGGTGGTGGATATGTTGGTAACGCCAAGAGTTGTGAAAGAGGTGCGTGCCCACTTCAATTGCGAAAAACTGGAGGGTGCTGAGCTGGAGGATCAAGGGGGAGAGGGCACTGCTCTTACACACTGGGAGAAGCGTATACTCGAGAACGAGGCAATGACGGGCACCCACACCCAATCGCCGGTCTTCTCTCGCATAACCCTAGCACTAATGGAGGATTCTGGCTGGTATCGGGCCAACTATTCGATGGCCTCGCCGCTGACCTGGGGCAAGGGCTTGGGCTGCACGTTCGCCATGCGCAGCTGCAAGGAGTGGATACAAATGAATCACGACAGGTTAGTGACTAATTAGCATAGTCAAGACTTAATAACTTATCTATAGTACTCAAAGGGGTCGTTCCATACATCCCTTCTGCTCCAAGGTCAAACAGGATCCATTGCAAACGGAATGCACAGACGATCGCAATTCGGTTGCGCTTTGCAATCTCATCAAGCATGAATACGAGCTGCCCAAATCATACCAGAACTTTGATAGCCTGAAAAACATAAAGTCCGGCGAAGAGGGTTTCTATGGAGGCTCGGTGTCTCTAGCGGACCACTGTCCCTATATACAGGAGTTTACGTGGCGCAGCAAAAACGTTATAGTACGCGGATCTCATTGTCGCTTCATCGAGAACAATCCAAGTTAGTTGATTGGACACAGTACAGAGCGAATATTCTAACTCATTCATCCATTTGATTTTTGTTTTTAGAGCCGGAAAAGAATTTCGCACTCGAGAGCTATGGTCATGGTTCCAAATGTTTCGATCATAGCGAAGCGATGTGGGAGGAACGCTCCTGTCATCAGACACGCGAATGGCAGCATTGGGGCAGTGGTTGTTACAAGTACAATTGCTTTGATGGCCGGCTTTACATACTGGTCGGAAACTACAGCTACAAATGCTCCTTTCCCGGCCAAAAGCTGTCCATACGCATTGCGGCCAACGGCTGGCTGCATAAGGGCGCCATATTATGTCCACCATGCCATGAGATGTGTGGTGCTTACTTTTCCGCGGAAGGCAAGCAATGTCGTCCGCGCGAAGAGCCAGATCCACTCAATAAATATCCACGAGATAATCTTGTATGCGGCGCTGATGCACAGCGTCCATCTATGGCCATATTCAGCATTTTGCTGCTGTTAGCTGTGCTGCCCATTGCTAGACTTTGTTAAGTCCATCCATCGGACACAGTTTAACTTTCTATATGTGTTTTAGTGAAATTTGTAAATGTATATGTGTACAATATGCTCAATTTGTCGTAGATTTAAGATATAATTTTAATACTTTACATTACTGTTTTATGTGTATTGTATGCATCCCCTATATGTGATCTTTACTAAAGATATGCTGAAACGTTATAATCGAATTGGGTCCAGGCATGTAAATGTTGGTTCTTATGAAGGTCTTATCGCCCCTTCATATGTAACGTTTACAAACAGCTCTTAAGTACTCCTCTTCTGTGCTGATTTGAACATTCCAAAGTTTTGCCAATTTCATAAACTCAAACGAATTGTCACAATTGACTCAACTATTGTTAGTTTATTATGATAATGGATGCGCAATTGTGATTGATTCGTTATTTTTTGTTTGTTATCGTAATCTACAAAAACTTTTGTTATTTATTGTTTCCAAATTCGTTGATTATCTTGTGATTTTTTTATGTCAGCTCTTTTGCGTAAGCTGTTTGGGCTCGAGGTTGGACACTTTTTGCCATCCTAGCAGCATTTAGGATCTTTACAACCAATCGGAAGATTTTCTAATTTCCATATTCTAGAATCTAAGTAAAATTTGTGAATAAACTATTATATATAACAAATATATAGAAATCAATTCAAATACTAAGAAATCTTTTATTGAGAAAATTTATGTTTTGTTGTTATAAGCGTGAGTTCCCTTCATTTACGTGCACTCTTCCACAATTTCATATAGCACCTCGTTATTTGCGTCCGCCTCCGAATCATCCCCGGAAATGTTATCATTATTTGTATCTGTCGTGTCCTCCGTGACTCTTAAACGTATGACAGCTGTGCCAGCTTTGGCTGGCTTCTTGACGCGCTTGGATCTAAAGAGTACAGAAATTAATATTTGCTCAGCTCAATTGGAAATGTAATCAACTTACGCCTCAGTCAGTTCCGTGATCATGGGCAACAGCGTCGAGCGCATTACACCACGTGCCTCCTCTTCGGCTAGCTCTTTAGGATGCGTTTTGCGCTTGTGCATCCGACAATTCGAACCATTCGAAAAGTCCTTGCCACAGAAATTGCATTTGTACGGTCTTATGCCCGTGTGGAGTATCAGATGTGCTTTGAGCGTCTTTCCGCGCTTAAATGCAGCACCACACACATCACATTTGTACTGTTTTGCATCAGTGTGCACTAACTGGTGCATGTTGAGAGTGCGACGAGTGTTGAGCTTCATGCCGCAAATATTGCACTCGTAGTTATTATTAGTGTGCGTATCGGAGTGTATCTGAAATCGTATGGAATTAATAGGTATATAGATTAGGTATATATGCTCGATGCTTACCTTAAGCCTCGCCTTGTTTTTGAACCGTCGACAACAGACCGGACACTCAAACGGACATTCATCAGTATGCACCAACTTATGCTCATTAAGCGCTGTTATGGTCTTCATGCCTTTCCCGCAACAATCACAAATGAATGGCTTGACATTCTCGTGGATGCAAGTTACATGTCGTTTCAGAGCTCCAGCTGTCGTGAAAAACTTAGGACAATAGGCGCAGGTATATTTCGTTTTGTCCTTGGTATGCATATGAGTTCGATAGTGGGCAGACAGCTGGGCTTCTGTGTCAAATAAGGCATGACAACGTTTACATTCCAGATTATGTTTATCTGTCGGCACCAAGCCATGAATCTCGGCCATATGTCGCTTGAAAGCTAATTGGTTCTTATAACTTTTGATACACGACGTGCATTTATACTGATTACTTTCAACATCATCGTCCGCTGTGTCCTCCGCGTTCTCACTGGTCTCAGTTCGTGTCCCATCATTTCGCAAATATTCTTCAGATGTCGATGTTGTTGCATCTGCTTCAATGCAATCGATGTTAGATTTTGCGGCTTGTATTTCATCATTACAGTTATCTCGCTCAACGTACGTGCTGCCCTTAGTCCGTTCCGGCTTTGCATACTCTTTCTCTTGAACATCGTCTTGGTCAACATATGCCTGTTCGGATGGCTCTTCGATTTCTGCATAGGGTTCATAGGAAATATCCTCATTATTATTCACGAATGATGATTTATCTGTGGCTATAATATCTGCTGCCTCATTAATTGTCTCTATCATTTCATCGACAATATATTCAACTTCGTCTGTTTCAGTCTTTCCAATCACAGATTCCATTGACGCGTCTTTCGAAACAATTCGTTTCCAGTCTTCTGTGTGCAGGCCGCATTCCTTGCGCAGTTCATTGTAGTCTAAGGCACTCTGTGGTCCGGCCTGCTGTAGCTTACTGAACAGTGTTTGTACACGATTTACACGCTCGGAGAATTCGATAAGATCCTCTACAAGTGTGTAGCACTCCTTACACAAAGAGTTGCTCAACTCATCCTGCATTTTGATCTGTGCCATTGCAAGTATAAGACATTATTTAGAATATCCAACTTACTAAAACAATGAAAAAATTTACGTTAACCCAAAAGTATTTGCCAATAGCCACAGCTAGCACGCTCGTCCAAGTCTTATCGTCGTTGCGGAAATACACATTTACATTATCCGGATTATCTTTGGCGCAGAGACGACACCAGCGATGCCAGTCGGATGCATCTTCATTCGTTCGAGACGCTTTAGCGGCACCTATCACGGTACCGCTACCCGTCATAATCAATATTTAGATAAATAAACGGGATAATTTTAATAAACAATTGACTTTGTTGTGCTTGACTCAACATTCGATAGTATGACCTCCTATCGATATCATAGCTTTCGTTCACTACCAAATCAGTTATCGCCAAGTGATTTAGTTATCGAAACAGAAAATTGAATACGTTTTTTCAAAAATTTCTTTTTGTTGTATTGTCCTCTGATTTGGGCGGATGAATAAAAGATAAACAATTGGTATCTTATAGTTTGCTTATGACTAGTTTTAATACTCATTTATATATATATATATATATATATATAAATTTTGATTAGAGTATTAGTTGGGTATCTCCACCTCCATTTTGGGTATCTTTTGTGACCTATGAATGGGACTAATATTTATATATTTAATTATTAAATATTATGTTTAAGGACTTACATAATTCGCAGCTCCTCTAGAGTGGGCACACTCAGACGCGAAGAATGGGCTTCGCCCTCTTCCTTTTTTAGTTGTTGCGAATGCTTTTTTAGCTTGTGAGCGCGACAATTTGCATTGCAGGCAAATGTCTGCCCGCAGTAGTTGCAAACATACGGGCGCAATCCCGTATGGCTGAGCAGGTGAGTCTTAAGGGTTTTAGAGCGCTTAAAGAGGGCACCGCACACATCACATTTGAATTTACGTTCCTCGCTATGCACCAGTTTGTGCATATTCCAAGTGCGGCGTGTCTGGAGCTTCTTACCACAAATGTTACACACATAACTGGGAGCTTCGTGAATCTGCTTATGGACTTTCAGTCGTGCTCTGTTCTTGAAACCAGCCTTGCATATCGAACAGCTATATGGCCGATCATCTGTATGCACTAACTTGTGTTCGTTAAGCGCCGTGATAGTCTTTAGTTGTTTACCACAGTGGTCGCACACATAAGGCTTAGCATTTTCGTGCATCCCTTCCTTGTGCAGCCTCAGGGCAGCTGCTGACGACAGGGTCTTGTTGCAAAGCTCGCAAAATGTGTTCTTATCCATCTTTGTTCGCTGCTCGATCTTTCGACAGGCTACTCTTATATGCTTCTGATATGAAGCTGGATTGTGATAGACCTTGCCACACCAGCTGCATTTCATATTTTGCCGCTTAGAAGGGATATCTATGGATTCGCTTGCCATTTTTATGCAGTCTTCAGTGCTATGGGTTGTTTCAACTGAATCTATAGCAGGACAACTTGCTTCTGCTCGAAAATGTAAGCCTTCGTCCTTTTGCACTGATTGAATCTTTTCTTCTTTCCTCTTCTCGATCTCTGTCTCCACCTTGCATTTGAGGCTTTGCTTTTTCGTAGCTTTCGCAGGATGGTCAACGTTGTATCGTGTTGTTTTCCGCCGAGCTCGTGGCTTAATTGGATTATCTCCAGCATCAACCTCAGCAGTCCAGTCAGTTACTAAAACCTCCTCAATGGGTAAATGATTAACAGTCATTTCAACAGCACTTTGCGTAGTCTTTGTTTGTTTACACTCCAAGCTGACACCTATATCTATAAATTCTTGCTTCGGAATATCTGATGAAATGGGTTTCTCTTCGTTCGAAATTTGTTTGATCACATTGCTCTCAAATTCCGGTTTAATTATATGGGTCCAATCGCTTTCACGCAATCCGTACTGCTGGCGCAATGAATCAATATCTAGATGTTTATTTGGCTCAGAATGCCGCAAAACTTCAAATATAGCCTGAACCTTTGTGACATGCTCGGCAAAATCAATTAGCTCGCTAATTAATGTGTAACATTCTTTACATAGCACACCGCCTAGCTCATTCTCCAGTTGCATCTGAAGTAAAACTAATTACTATATACTGATATTTACCAACCAGTGTAACTTACATGCACATCAAAATATTTCCGGATGGCCATAATCACAACATTATTCCAAGTGGTCTCATTGGGACTAGTGTAAATCTTAACGTTACCGCGAACATCATCCTTAGCACAGAGGCGGCACCAATTTATCCAATGACTTTCGGACATTGCTGCTTCAAGGTCTACCGCCATAATGCGGCGGTTATGAAAAAGGATACTATATTTTTAACAACTTTTTAATGTTTATATTGTGAACATGTTTTTGCCAGAAGAAAAAGGTAAACACAAAATAAAAGTGACCCCATAAATACTAAGTAATGACGTTTTAGTATTTTCTTTGCTTAAATTAAAAAGTATATACTTTGGTACTTTCTGTGTTTAATAAATAAATAGCATATTTTCAAAAGTACAAATTGAGTAGTCTTTATTCAATTCGAACAATTTTTTTCTTTACGCAAACGTTCACTCTTAGCCATACCCGCAGCGCTGCAAAAAGAACATTTATAAAACAAATGTACTATTCTGTTTTTTTTTTTTACCAATTACTTACAGGGCACGCAACTCATCTAAAGTTGGCACACATTGAATGCGGCATGATTTGTCAGCATCCTGCTCATATTCATTAGGATGCTTCTTCATTTTGTGTTCCCTACAATTGGCCCCACTGGCAAAGTCCTTATTGCAGTATTTACATCTATATGGCCGTAACCCCGTGTGGCTCAGCAGATGTATCTTTAGCGCGGTTGAGTTTTTGGTTGCCGTGCCGCAAATTGAGCACTTGAAACGTCGCTCGTTTGTGTGAACGTTTTTGTGTTTGTTCCAAATAGCACGAGTTTGCAATTTCTTGCCGCAAATCTCGCACTCGTAACTAGGCGCCCCGTGTGTTTGGCCATGAATCTTGCAATAAATTGCGTATAAATTAATATTGGCACTCTAAAGTATATTATCAGATATTTACATTGAGTCGTTTTTGATTCTTAAACCCCGCGTTGCAAACGGAACACACGAAAGGCCGATCCTCCGTATGGACCAGCATGTGTTCCTTCAGCTCTGACACTGTACGAACGCTTTTGCCGCAGACATCGCAGACGAAGGGTTTTTTCTTCATGTGCACGCGTTCTATATGATACTTGAGACCAGTCTCCGACGACAGTTCCTTGTGGCATACGTCACACTTTACCACTAGTTCCTTTTTCCAGTCTGTATCATTTGGATCATATTCGTCAGTTGCCGCATCTTCAGCTACTAAATCTGGAGACGCGAGCAGTCTGGCTAGGGCGACATTTTTACATTTGGGATGGCTTTCGTTTGGCTCACTTTTCAGATAGTTTGTATTAGTTTCTTGCTTTCGGGGACGTCCTCGTTTTCTTTTGATTTCTTGGTTAGGCGGTAAAACCTCTGGTTTCTGATCCAGGGTTTCTTCCACAGGTAGTATGCTATAGTTTAGCGATACTACGCCGGATTCATCGTCCAATCCCTCCCACTCCTGCTGTATCTTTATTTTTTCAGACAGTCTTGGACGCCCTCGCTTCCTTTTTATTTCGCCTTTCATTACTGGTTTATTCTGTTCCAAAAGATTATCCTTTAGCCAGATACCATTTTGTACTTGCTTTTCCTCTACAGTTTCCTCATATGTGTTGAACGGATAATCACGAAAATCAGTGGAGATGTCTGTCATTACGCGTTCCATAGGTGATTGGCGCACACTACTGGACTTGATGTTCTTTGATCCCTTGGGACGTCCACGTTTCCTCTTGACTGGAACAGGTGAAGGGGGAAGCTCGAGTTGATTGCTACTATCTATTTCTTCAAAATATATGTGTGTTTCGGTCTCCAAGCTTGCTTCGCGACTACTGAAATGCTCAGCAACTTCAGTTGGTTCTATTTTGTAAATATGCTCCGTGCTTCTGTCTGGCAGGCCATATTGTTGTCTGAGCGCTGACATATCTAACTGTTCAGTGGATTCTGTGTGGCGGAGCATCTCGAAGATAGGCTGCACCTTGTTTACATTTTCCATAAAATTGAGCAGTTCTTCGATTACACCGTAGCAATCTCTGCACAACATGCTACCAAGCTCTGGCTCTTCAAAACCAATCTATTGGGACAAATATAAGTTATATTTTATTTCTCTAATTCTTTTAGTTACTCACTTCAATGTCGAAACATTTGCTAATAATACGCATATAAATTTCTTTTTGGCCGACATTAATATCTGCGTTGTCATTTGCGCATAGCCGACACCATTGCAGCCAATGCCGATTGGTATTACTTATGTCTTTATATTTTCTCATAGTCCCGAAAAATTGATCAAAGGCGCGCAAAATGAACTATTAATACATTATTTGCATTGTTTTGGATTCGAGTGACCAGACTCAAATGTATGACCATTTGCTTAGCAGCTGTTAGTGTGACCATCGCTTTGGAACCAGGGTTGCGTCACAGCATTTTTTTTAATAGGTATCGATACTTTTGCTTTTCTATTACCAAGTGTTTTTACCTGGCTACGCTTGCGCAGCTCAAGAGATTTTTACAATTGATGGCGTTTACAAGTGCAAGATATAAATATTGAAAATTATGTGAGCTGGTGTCCAAATAACTCCTTGTAATGCTGCATAAATAAACGAGGGTATAGCGTATTCATGTTACAAAAAATTAAATTCATTGGTTTGCCTCGTATACCATTTGATGTTGCATTAGTGTGGGTTACACTGTTACATACAAAGCCCTGGCTTGAGGCCAGCCCAGCCCCAGATCAAATTGCTGTCCATTGAGCACAAACCGCATTCCATAGAACGGCAGCTACTGTGCAGGTTTCATCAATGAAAAAGGTGTGTGCCATCTAGGAGAATAGTTGATTTACCATTTAAGCATTTGAAATTTTATTACCTGATGTTTACAGTAAGCGCCATGCATCATCATCATCCGCCATTGCCCATAATGAGCACGGCAAATACAGTCACACCAGCAACGGCTACCGCCTCGCATCAGCAGCAGCAGCCACAACCGCAGCAGCGCCGTCGCAAAAAACGTCCCAACTATGGCACACGCACTGTTGAGGTGCGGCGTGGCTATAATGGCTTTGGTTTTACCATATCCGGTCAGCAGCCATGTCGCTTATCCTGCATCATCAGCAACTCGCCTGCCGAGCAAGCTGGTCTGCGTGCTGGCGACTTTCTTATATCAGTGAACGGCCTAAATGTATCCAAGCTGCCGCACGAGACCGTGGTGCAGTTAATAGGTAACTCATTTGGCAGTATTCGAATGCAGATTGCGGAGAACTACTATTCGGATAGTTCGGATGAGGAGAATGCTAATGCCACGCTCTCCATTCAACGCAGTGCGCGTGGCCAGATGCTGGCCGCCAGTTTGGGTCCGGGAGTACGCAATAAACCCCGTTTTCTGCATCATAAATCGAAGATGCATCGTTTGCGTAATTCTCCGCAAAAGAAAGCAGCCGAGGCAGTCGAAACTGTGGCACCCATGGTCGCAGTTTTGCAAGATCATTCAATGTTGCGGCCGGTGTTAGAGGACGCCCCGTTGGCCAATCTAGACAAGGTGGCTGATGTGGCCAATGTTAGTGCCATGGTGCGCGCCGTGGGCAGCGCTGCTCTCGAATACCGTGTCATTGTTGGCTATCTGGGCACAATCGAGATGCCCAAGCAGATATCGCACAGTTCGAAGCTGCAAACTGTGCGATCCTGCATACGAAAGCTGCGCCAGGAGAAGCGTCAGCCGACCATCGTGTTGATGTCCATTACACCGGACTCTCTGCGCTTGCAGAGCTCCAGCGGCGGCATACTGGCCACCTACGCCTCGGCGCGACTAAATTATGTCAGTTCGTCGTCTGAGAGCGAGAATCGTTTCTTTGGCCTGGTCACCAGCGCCGTGCACAACACTCAAATCGATGAGGAGTACGAACTCGAGGACAAGTCGAATGCTGGCGGCGGTGGTCACATCAGCATATCGCACAGCTGTCATGTCTTCGTTATCGACACCAAGCTAATTGAGCACGGACAGCATTTGGCGCGCGCTAAAGAATATCGCCTGCAATGCACCAAGGATCCCATTTCCAATCTATGCCTGGAATTTCCCAATAACTCAGAGTATGTGGTCAATCTTATACGCAGCATGTATACCATGCGCATCCTGCCACCAGCCAGCCGGAATCAACAAGCCCAGGATTACGAGGCAGGTGCTGCAGCCGGTGCAGCTCATTCGCCGCAGCCCTCGAATCATAGCGAGATATCCACTACAACGTCCAATTCGGATTCGGGCATCGGTTTCAACAATGACTGCACAAATATATCGGATCGCATTCTGGTTGTTGACTTTGCCGGTGCGCCGGCGGCGGCAGCTCTTGGCCTGGCCCCCATGGCGCCAGCTGCAGCGCGTCCACTGGGCATTGTGGGCGTTCCGGATAATCGGCTAACTGTGCGCGCCATGCCCGATCCAGATCCCAAGTCTCCGTCCGCATCCTGTTCGTTGCGGCGCCCCAATTTGCTGGCCAGCTTCAATCTAATTAAGAGTCCGGCCACAAATCTTACGGCGACGCGCTCCTGTGATGATGTCTTGAATCTCCTGGTGAATGATACACCCGTTTTGGCTGCTGTCGCCTCCATGGATGACATTTCCCTGCACTCCACCGCAGCCTCACAAGATGAGCCACACATATTTGTGCAACCGGCCTGTGTGCCGCGCAAGGTGCGACGGTCCATGCAGGCAGCGAGCACCACTGTAACCACTGGCCAGGCGGCGGAGGCAACTCCATCTAAGCTAAGTGCCCAAGTCTTTGGCAAGCCGCGTTCTCGACAATCTCTGGGCTTCGAACCCATCGATAGTATCCAGTCGTGCAGCCTGGCGGGCACCTCCGATCAACCCATGGACACCTGGACAAGCCTGCAAAACTTGCACAGACATGCAAATCCGACGAGGGAATTCGGATCGTTATCATCAACACATTGCCAACTAGAAGCTACCAACAGTGAGCCAGATCTGGGGGTAAGTCCGAGCAATCATAACGTATCAGGGAGCCTGAAGCTCTTCAGAAATATCCGTAGACTATAGCCGTAGCCATGCTACATGGAAGTTAGAATCTTTACCCGATTTCTGTGGACCCGGCCCTGTGCTAAGATAGCATTGTTTACCTGGCACGCTCCGCGCTTATCGAGGTCCACTTTCTCACTCTCTCATTGTCTGTCTCTGTCTCGATAAGCGACCCCAACAGAAGTAACTGTATATGGTTTTTTCGGTCTGGCACTCCATGTGATTTTTCATTGTCCCAAATGGAAGTGGGGTTTCGGCTTTAGCGGCATTTGATACCGGCGAACGCCATTGCTTGCCTCTTGGCGCTGCTGCTCTTGTTCAGTGGTTGCCGGAACGCTTCAGCCATAGGTGTGTGTGCCGCGTGTGTAAGCCGTTCCCCAGTCGACCGCTGCTGTAATCGGCGTTCGCGTCACGTATTGATAAGCAACGGAAATCGTCGACCTGGGTTGGTCACTAAAAATAAATCGCCAGTGACGTCATCTGCCCGGCTCACGCGAGCGCCAACTGTTGCGTCGACTGCGACGCTGGCTGCGCTGCCTGTGCCGCGTTTAATTCAATCTAAAGCAATTAATGGTAAAAAAAAATACAAACGAACAATTCGCCATTTGACGACGACGACGGCTGACCTTTGTATTGGCGCTCCACGCTCGCAAGTTACCCCTTCGTTTTTCACCTCCCGCCGCCCCCTTCCGCACTCCGCGATCTAGCTGCTGGCATTTGGTTTGATTTAGTTTGATTTTTGCTGCGTTTCGCTTTTCACTTTCGCTGCGCTGTGCATTTTCAAGTGCCGTTCGCGATTTATTTTTTAATGTTTTTTTAAATAAAAAAAAAAAAGCCCGTTCAAAATTATACAAAACAAGAATTGTGCCATAAAAAGTTCAGGACAAGTTCAAGAGCGCACTGAACTTTAAACGATGTACATAACGATATATATATGTTTTTATATATAAAAAATATATGCGAATGTGTAAATAATAATAAATTATCATTAAGTGCGCACAAAAAGGGAGAAAGATCAAGTAAACAGAAGAAAAAAATCAAAAGAACAAGCAAAATCTTTGTGCTGTGTCTCGAAGGCAAACCCAATGCGAAGATGTCATTTCGAGGACTAGTTTGTGGACTATACTCGGGGGAAAATGCGGTAAGCCAAGAGTGGAACGAACAGGGTATCTAGTGCAGGGTATCATTAGTCTATTAACTGTGAGAGTACGTATGCGAAGGCAGAGGCAAAGCGTACTTTTGCATTTTCCTCACTTTGCAGCTGTACTTACAGGGTATATAGCTGCTGGATACTGCTACTTGTATTTTCACAGGGTATCTAGCTGCCATATACTGCCGGTTAGCTTTGATCACAGCTCAAAAGTCATGACCGCTGACCAGACGCTTGAATAATTCGTAATTATAAACAAATTATCAGAAGAATCCATATGGATATTTAGCCCTATGTGTGTTTGTGTGTGTGTGTGTGTGCATACCCTTTCAAACTGTGCCTGTGTATGTGTATATATCTGAGCTGAAATTAGAACTTCATGTTCGTGCGGCATGGAGTCGACACACTTAGCTAACTTTTAACGCTTGCCTGACTGTTGGCAACCCCTTTAGCCTTTTTTATATAGCCATCGGGAATACACGGCGATATCATTTTCAGATTACTCTATTCTTGTCCCGTTTGCGATAGAAAGGGATAGAGACACCTGCCTTACCTTTAGCTTAACTGCGGTTACTCAACGCGAACACAAATAGATAATTGTAGATAGATATTACTCATGGCAAAACGCGTTATACAATCGAGAACATTTATAGGGAAAGTAAGTAAGTTCTCAAACAATCGTGAACATTTATAGGGAAAGTAAAGTAAAGTAAACTGTTCCAGATTTTCCTTTAAATGGCTTTACTTGTAATAAATTCTATTAAGGCTTATCGTTGTTATATCGGAGAGAGCTAAGCAAACCAAGAAAATGATTAGTCATTTACTATTATGATTAGTAGTTCTATTCATTATCGAGCTCAATTCCATTGAAATTTTTGCCCGAATTCCTACTACAACTTTTCTCGCAGTGTACTCAATTATGGGAGTACACGCAATCCCCTATAGAGTCCAAGACAACAGGTTGCTCTGGCCTCAATGCGCGATCTTTTCTTTTTTTGGCGGCAAGCTGAAACAGGGCGCGGCGTTGCAGGTGTCTCGTAAGTTAGGAAAAACAACCCTCGTGCCACAAATGAAGTCCCACAGCAGACAGCCGCAATGTCAGGTGGCAAGGCACCGCCAAGCACTTGCCACAATTTCTTCCGATACCCTCAAGTAGCTCGCGAAACGTCATGGGAAGTGCGCAGCTAGCTGGAGAATCATTTGACTTCAGAGTGGTTCTAGACTGGATACGGTAAACCACCGAGTGACCTTTCGAGCACAGCGATTGACAATGCCGTTTCGTAACGTATTTGCCAGCTGACGTGGGAAGCCATTGAAAAGCTGCTGCAATGTGCAGCAATGCGCGTTATATGTTTGATTATGCACGTAACTATTGCAGGGCTGCGTGGGGGCTATATATCTCTGCCCGATAATGTGGCAAGAATGTAATCCGATGCGTTATGTTATGTTTCGCTTAAATCGCTGTTTTGGTAAAAAAAAAAAACAGGCGCCAGCTGGTGATTAGGTTATCAGCTTTAGAGCACACATATTAAATTTGATAAATGTATAAATTTGGTATAGGAATGTTTTTGTTTAAATTTAGACAACGGCGTGGACTGTTTCCGAATTAAAATTAATAATAACAAGTGTGTCTCGATTGCGTCAGGAATGTTTTTGGAACAATAAAAGACAGATTACTGTGAAGTGAAACGTCGCAAAAGCCATCCATTGATATGACTAAGTCTTCTCCTCTTCGCCTCCGGAGGCTAGGTAACCTACCCAGAGCTGTTATCAGAGCTCAGAAAATCGAATCATTCATGAAAAAATTCCACGTTTAAATATAAACTCTGAAATCTGTAAAGGCTGACCTTATCAATTCGTCCTATAAATATTCTAAATATAACTACATAAACAGATCTGCTTTGCAGGTCGATTTTATGATCATTGAATTGTATCGTGGGAGTGAAGTGTTTCTTTATAGCTCTCGGTGGAATCAAAAAATCCCGACAAAACGGACCAATAACTAAACTTAATTATAGCATTTCATTATAAACATGAAATAATGATTTTTGCTCAAAAATACTTGAACACTTGGCGTTGTTAATATTTCAATGAATGATGCCTATAAATGGACTTTACCTATAGGCAAGCTTATAAGGTTGCAAGCAATTTACAGCGAGCTGTAAGCTTAACAGACTGTCGAATGTTATTTAACAGGACCTGTGAAATGTATTGACAAGCTGCCGGAAGAAAGTGATGCACTTGTACCTAAGGTTTTATTTGATACATTATAATTATTGCGATGCATAGAGCGCACATATGTGTCAGCTGATATACCCTACATATTGTCATTTTGCCTGTTAGCTACACTCTCTACAAATTATGGAATTAAATTGCAAAGCTGACAGCGAGCAGAACAGAGAGAATACAACACCTGACGTTGTCTTTGTGCCCTCAATATCAGGTGCCCAGTGACTAACTGGCGGGGTTATTACAACAACGACAGCAGCTAGCCGAACATCAGCAACATGCACAGCAACAACAATAAATATTCCACTCTAACCACCAACAAACTGAGACTCGAAACGCGCGCACGCGCTCTTTTTACGCTGCGCCGCTCAACAGCTGCCGCTGCCAGTATTTCCGTCGCTGTTGACTGAGCCAAGTTTACAAGCGGTAAACGTCGAGAGCTCTCACCGCACATGAGTCAGTCTTCGAGCACAGCTCGTACGCAACGCTTGAACAAAATAATAATCAACAAAAATTATTCATCGTCTAAATGAAACGATCAAATCTATAAACGTGTGCCATTCAAAACCAAAAACCATTCATGTTAATAGTCGAACCGTGCTAATTACTCGCTTCTATTACGACTACCTCAAACCCCAGCAATTTTAGTGCATGTGGCCAAAAGAAATGTATTTCTATATTTGAGCCTTGGGGTTTGTTTTGTGCGCTAAAAATAAATCGCGAAAAGAAGAAGAAGATGAAAACGTAATAATAATATCAAGAGCACATGCAAATATTTTTCAGTTTATAAACTGTGCACACCTCCCTCACACACACACATACGCACTCTCACCCACCATTCAACTATGCTCCAAAAATATTTCATGTAAATGGCCGGAGGTTATTTTGCGTAAATAAACGCTAGAAAACGCATCGACGTCATTCAAAAATCGCTCGCGAATCGCGCTTGAAACGCGCGCGTTAAAAAATATTCCCGCTTCGACAAGAGAAAAGCAAGTTCAGCATTTGAATTGCATGGAAATTTTTAAAGTCTGACGCGGCCGTGTATTTCCCTCTAGACGAATTTTGATTTGGTGCTACGTGTGTGTGTGTGTGAGTGTTTTTTTTTTTATACAGTTTACCCAGAACTCTTAATTAAAAAATATAAACAACAATGAAATTTAAAGGGCAAAGTATTCGCACGTTCGCAGTTTAACCAGAATTTTGGGGTTTGTTCGCTGCCAGCAGCTGGTTTCCTGATTAATACGCTCGATTTAATATCGGCGCCAAGAATACGTCGAAATATTTGTCTATAAATTCCACTTAAAATCGCAATTGTAGAATGATTCCATTTAAATGGCTAAAATTAGTTGGCAGCATGCGCTCATTTGGCTTTCCATGTGATGTGGCTGGGCAGCCGTAATTCCAGCAATCAGTATCTACGGTACCTTTTGAGGATTATTGCGCTGAGATGAATGTAAAATGATGTCACAGTCACTGCAGAAATGCGCTTTGATCTCACTCTCTCTTGCTCAGACTATAAAAGCCACAAACGAGCAACTACACTGTACGAAATATTCCATTATCTCTACATCATTGAGGGTTGGGCAAGGCATAATTTTAAATAAATCGATAACTCGATTTCGATTGTATGCATTAAAATAATTTACTTCACTCATGAATAATGTTAATAGCGTTCGTTTGTTAGCAATACAATTTTCTCCCAGTGTACTCGAGTCTTTAATACCTGTGAGCGGTCTCATGTGCGCTTACACACAGCCCGGCCTATTCACACAACAGTCGTGACTTTTTAGCGAATGCCGTTGTTAATTATACAGTGATCATTCGATAATGCGCTCTGCCATACACCTTATAGACAATACACATCCAGAATTCTGTCAACATAAAAATGGGTGTGGACATAATTTATGCCGCGTTTATGATTTCATTTTCTCTGCATTCGAGTATTTATCTTTATGACGCGTGAAGCCTAAAAGCCCGTCTATACTCTGCCCACTTATGTACCTTAAAACTACTCTTTTACTGTCGCTGGGTTATTTCATCTATTCTAGCCCACTTATCCGAATATATATGATCTGTCTTATAACCTAGTCACGCTCGTGCCTCCAACTCTTCCGCCTTGGGCAGCCAATATATTTCATGGCTTAAGTAATGGTACGAAGGTATTTGCCATTTCCCATTTCTCATGGCACACGTTCAATTTAGGAACTTTTGGAATGCCCATAAATATATCGATCCCGCTATAATTATCGACGCCGAACATTGTGCAGTTCGACTAGGGTATATTGGGACGGCAAAATCAAGGGAAATGTACATATTCAGAATTTAGTGGATAGTGTTATAACAAAGATCTGAAAGAGAGCAATATCTTTAACACGTCCTTTTTGCATACAGCTAAAGTCTAGCTACATCCCTTTGCATTCCTTTATGAGTCCCTGAGACTTTATCGTGGCACTTGAAGCCACGTAAGCTACTTTCACAGGGCATCGCATTATCAGCCATTATTGGCAAGCTTCCATTATTTACGACCCACCGTAATATTTTCCATTTCAAGACCATTTGATAGCCAAAAAATGTGCTTCATTTAGTTGGTTTACATCATGAAATTGCGCATTGAAATTCACGAATTTCGCAGATATAAAATATTGAAATGCCCATTGCACAAGGCTCTATAAACTGTGCTCAGGTGACGCATTGGCAGCTTCCCGAGTTGGCGAGCTTTACGATTAAATATATCCGTTTTTATATTTCGCTACGACTCATTTGGCATGCGCGACAGGAGAAACAAAAAAAGAAAAGTAAAGGCAGACATTCATAAAAAACAATTGTCGGATAATAAAGAAATTACTAAAAAGAATGTGAACGTAGAGGAGTTGAAGACGTCATGTGGTAGTGGTAGACGCGTCATGTGGCAGTGGCCGCAAAAACAGATCCTCAGCTGCAACCTCAGTTCAAGGCACATCTGTGTCGTCTCAAGTGCGTCAGACTTGGGCGCCGATAGTCCTCCATTCATTCCCCCTCCTGCCGACTGGTAACACGCACAGTTTCATTCTACCGTACGAAAATGGCTTTTCCCGCACCTTGCATATGGGCCGAAC
>JABVZY010000267.1:6802292-6833089 GCA_020883555.1 Drosophila nannoptera
GGGTAGGTTCCACAGCGTCAAGTGCCAACTATGGTTAGTTAGTTTTCGTCATTAGCATGCGTAACGAGCTGCCTGTGCCATGGTCTGCCTGAATGCTTGTAGCTGTAGGAGTGTGCATTTGGTCTCCCTTTAGCATAGGGCAATTGCGGAACGCCCACTCGCCACTTAAGCGAGTGAGAAGTGGGACCTCTTCATGCTCCCTTGCTCAACTATTGACCGATTCGAGATAAGATATTCGAAAATCTAATTGTTGTTTTTGTTTGTGGACTTATGATTTATCAGCACTTCGAAGAAACTGTGCCGTACTTCTTGGAATTATCAGGCGCGTATCTTACAAATGCGCAAGGAAGATATTTATAAATATGCTTATATATATGCAGATGTATGTGTTTTATACATTTCGGTTGTCGCGGGCTTCTTTGTTTACTGCTTCTGGCTCAGCCAAAAAGTACGTGTCATATCTTTTAGGTTCTTATTTCTAGGGCTTAGATTTCCGAGAGTTTCAGTTTCAGTAATCAGATTTGCCAGCTTTGATGTGGTCCGCCTCAACTTAATTATGATGATTCATTTGCATAGTTATTAAGCCAGGAAACAGCTTCACAGAAGCGTAAACCTTTTGCAGTCTCAATTACCTGTGCAGGTCAACAGACCGTCAAGAATTTGTGCCTGGCTTTTCGCCAGGAGTCCACTTCGGTTACAAACTAAGCGCCAGCCATGTGCACTGTAAGAAATGAACTGTACAATGTGTATCGTTTAAATTCCAGCCAACTTGCACTAGTTTTTTGGTCAGTGTAGATATTTGTGCTTTGTTACGGTTCGTATTGGGGATCGTATTACCCTTTAGCAGGGCATTAGCTCATGCTTTAACGCTGCCGCAGCGCAGATTAAGCTATAGAGACATGATTACGGTCGGGATGGTAACCGGAGCTAAAGCCATTCAAGTTAATTTACTCGTGGGATTTTGTTTACATTTCTCTCCCGCTCTCTATATATACACATATTTTTTGTATTTTTCTTACGCTTTGGTTTTCCGTTTGTGGCTTTCGCATCGAGACATCATCGGCTTGGAAATGCAAACTCAGCGCAATGACTTTCATGCCACAAATTGTGGCAGCCGCCGCAGCAGTTGCTGATGATGGCTCTGATATGAAGAGCGTGTAAATGCCAAAAGAAAAAACTGTCCATGTTCAGTGTCCACTCGCGCATGCAAAACACCCACAAGGGGCGTGGTAGACTCAACTCATTATGCCGCCTGCTTAGGTGTGTGTCGTTGCCCAGGCTTGGCTTTCGTTTTACTCGCCAATTTTTCAATTTAGCTTGTGATTGTTTTAACATTGCTTTTTGCTCACTTTTTGTCATTTATTTCTTTTTAATTATTCACTTTGGCAAATTGCTCATTTCCTACTTACAGCTGCGCGTCAATCGCTGCCGCCGAAGAGCAACATGCCACATACGCCTATCCAGCCACTCTTGCTTCATTGTTGCCATTGTTTGGCAATCAACGCTGATTTACGATCGTTCGACTCTCTCGCTCGCTCAGCCGCTCTCCCACTTCCCACTCGCTCTCTGCCTCTATCTCTCTCAAGTGGTTGTTTTTGTAGACCCCGCCGTTGCTGTGTGCTGTGTCTACCCTTTGCCCCTCTACTGTTATGCTTCTACTACTGGAGGGTTGCCGCATTCTGCTCTTCTTTCTGACCCAATTCTTATGCATGTGCATGAATGTATATAGATATGTGTGTGTGTGGCTGCGCATGTTTCCATAGATTCGCTTAAGCTTTTATCTTTCATATGCACTTCGCGCTTATTGCGAGAATTGTGAAATTCCCTCAAAGAGCTGAACTCGAATCTGATCTTGAATGCGCTCCATATACACTGTAAAAAATTTGGCTTCCAACACGGAAAAGTCTCCGGAGATATCTGATATCTGTTATTGGATTTCAAGGTTATAGCTAATTGATTTAATTGCTAAATGAATTGCACAACGAAATTGGCAAGTTTTAATCGATCAAGCTAGATTAATACTCTATCTATAGTCTGACTATGCTCCATCTGCCTCTGGAGAGCCACTCTCAGCTCTCAACTTTTCCCTGTATCCTCTATTTTCTCTTGTCTCCACTTCACACTCTCTACGATTATTGTGGTTGTTAGTTGCATTTCACTCGAGATACTCTGCAGCTCCGGGCACATCTCGCCGCGGACAGCTTTCAGCTGATGGCGTGACTGGCAATTGTTCGATTCCAGCCGAACCAATTGGTTTCTATTAATGAAGTCGAGCCTCAATGAAAATTGAATGGGGCCCTGTGTGCGATGCCGGCAGCCGGAAACGTTTCTAAATTTCTCTCACATATATATATTGTCTACCAGTATATATGTATATGTTTACCATAAACCATATATAGGTAGACATATTTTGTAGCTATGCGAAACTCGAGAAACAGAAACAGAAACAGAATTCATTAATCTATCGTAACAAAAGCATCGTTAAACGAGAAACTTGTGGGAAAATGTACAAATATGATTAGAGAGTATAAGGGTCTGCTCGAGGCGCACATATCCTCTAATAAGCCTGGAGAAATTCGAAATAGAAGTCTTGTTAATGAAGCCCAGATACTTGTTGAAGTAAGGCGCTCCGCATTCTAGCTTTAGAGGGAATACCTCTTATTCAATATAGGGAATATCTCCAATGTTAGAAAAATTTCTCTCCTCATTATGAGGACAAAAAACACTCGCCCGTTCCGTGGCTTTTTGTGTAACTATTTTCGCCCGCTTTAATGGAAACCGGGTGGGCATACAGTACAAACATAAGTATATGTTTATTTGTATATGTGGAAAATTATGTATAAATAGCCGCGCGGCTAAGGCAACTGCCTCGAGTTTGTCTGACAAAAGTGATTATCAGCAAAGTGCAGCAAATGGATTGGACAGCCAGGCAGGCAGTCCCAGAAACGACACTCATCACAGTACATACACACACACACACACACTCACCCTAGAGTCTCTTGCGCTCACTTACACTACGGCATCTGCATATATGGGAAGAGGCTAGGCTGGCTTTACAATTTGTTCACACAATTAGAATAGGAGGACGGCCCGAGGGTGGAGGAGGAGTAGTAGTCATTGGTATGGTTGCCAACGGCTGGCAACTGTTTGCGCTTGCTGCATGCGTCACACACACACACACACACACACACATACGTAATTGTAACTTCTAAAAAGTTCAAAAAGTTATCGTGCTGTCTGTTTTTAGGGCTTGGCCGTGATAATGACAGACGTGATCCGGACGAGTTCGTCCCTCATTTCAACATTCCGTCAATTTGTATTTGTAAATTGCCCATGAAAACGAGCTTGCGAGGGGGTGCTTGAACTCCAAGATGACAGTGAATCCACCATGAATATGCCGCACAGCTAAATGGTCAAAATTAAGTTGTACGGGCATAAGCTGGGCTGATAAGAGCCAACATGGTTGCGATAGTCGATCCTCATCTCCTCCATATTTTGTGCATGTAACTCAGAATTAATCCTAGAGTAGATCGTAGATCAAGCATGTTCATCCATAAGGAGTTTCCATAACTATTGTCATATTCAATGTGCATTTCACTTGTTCAATTTTAGAATCGCGCCCTGCCCTCCAATGCCTCGCCCTTTCGCCGCGCCTGGGGTCAATCATCGTTTCGAACTTCGCGCACCGACAAGGCGGCCAAAGTCGTAGGAGGAGGAGCGTCTGGCAGCAGCCCCATTGTGAGACGTTCAGCCTCGATGAACGCTTCCGATAACGATGTGTATATTAAGACGCTTATGCTGGATGAGCTCAAGCCGGTCAAGCAGCCACAGCAGTTGGCTCTCTTCCAGGTGCCACAGATACTTACCACGCCGGCGCCGCCGTCGAGTGTGATGGTGAAAGCAAAGCCAGGCGAGTCGGCGCTGGAGCTGGCGCCACCGCCACCGCAACCAGAACAGAGCGGTCCCAGCTGCTGGGGCACATCTTTTGAACGCATGCTGCAGGATACGGCTGGCATGCAGACCTTTGCAGAGTTTCTCAAAAAGGAATTCTCCGCTGAGAACATTTACTTCTGGACCGCCTGCGAGCGGTACAGATGCCTGGAATCGGAGTCAGAACGTGTGCCCCTTGCCAAGGAGATCTTTAGCAAGCATTTGTCTAACAGCAGCAGCGATCCAGTTAATGTGGACTCGCAGGCCCGCAATCTCAGTGACGAAAGGCTGGCCAGCGGCGCCACAGACATCTTTGCGGCGGCACAGAAGCAAATCTTCAACCTGATGAAGTTTGATAGCTACCAGCGTTTCATACGCTCCGACTTGTACAAGAGCTGCGTGGAGGCGGAACAGAAGCATCAGCCTTTGCCCTATACGGGCGCCGATCTGGACGACCTTCTAAAGACAAATTTTCACGTAGTGGCCTCCCCAAAGGTAAGTACTTCTGGATATCTTCTGTCAGTGAATCTTTGGTCATTCATACCGTATCCTTTGCAGCTCAAGAAGTCGGCAAGCAATGCCGAGGATCGGCGACGAAAGAGTCTACTGCCTTGGCACCGCAAAACGCGTAGCAAATCCCGCGATCGCAGTGAACTGATGGCTGATCTGCAGCAGACACTGATGCCGCCACCACAGGCACCAGTAACAGCACCACCACCAGGTCCGCCACCGCTGCTGGCTCTGCTCACGGGCGGCTCGGTGAGCGATTTGCACAGTTCCCGTTCATCGTTATCTTCATTCGATGCGGGCCAGACTGGGCAGAGTGTGGAGACCGTATGCTCGTTATGCCGAGTCATACTTACTGATGGAGCCACAACCATTGTGCAGATACGTCCTAACGAAACAGTGGCTCAGCTTGTGGAGCGTCTTTTGGAGAAACGCAACTTGGTGTATCCCTATTATGATGTAGTGTTCCAGGGCAGCAATAAGTCCATAGATATCCAGCAGTCTTCAAAGCTGTTGGCTGGCAAGGAGGTGGTGATAGAGCGACGTGTCGCATTCAAACTGGATTTGCCCGATCCGAAGGTCATATCGGTCAAGAGCAAGCCCAAGAAGCAGCTGCACGAGGTCATCCGGCCGATACTGAACAAATACAACTATCAAATGGAAAGCGTACAGGTGCTACTTCGCGATACCCAGGCGCCGCTTGATCTGATGCAGCCCGTCACGGTAGCCGATGGCCAGCGTCTGCAGATAGCATTACTCCAGCCGGATTTTCAGCAAGGCGGCGGCAGTAACATGCCGCCGAAGCATAGTAAACCAATGAAACCTTTGCCCACGGCGGACACAACGCAGGGCCAGTTGGACGAGCTCACGAACAAGGTATTCAACGAGCTGCTGCAGAACAAATCAGATGCCGCAGCGGCTTCAAGTCAAAAGCCTACTGATCTGTGCTCCATGAAGTCAAACGACGCGCCCTCTGAGAGTTCGTCTACGCTTTTCGATCGCCTGCGCCGCCAGCACCGCGACAATAGCAACATTCCAGGCAGTAAGCTGCCAAAGCTCAAAAAGAAATCCACAAGTAGCCAACATTCCGAAGAAGCGAGCGCAGCGTCAGTGGCCAGTGTGGACCCCAAGAAACCGATAATAGCCAAGCTCAAAGCGGGCGTTAAACTGCAGTCTACGGAGCGAGTAGCAGAGCACCAAGGTGAGTAGGTGGCAGAGTAGCTTTTGATTTACGATTATTCGCTGACACTGTAATGTCTTTGATCTGCAGATGAACTACTCGAAGGCTTGAAGCGTGCACAGCTAGCACGCCTGGAAGATCAACGCGGCACCGAGATCAACTTTGATCTGCCGGACTTTCTGAAGAACAAAGAGAATCTCAATGCGGCAGCCTCCAAGCTGCGAAAAGTGCGCGCCAATCTGAGTCCGGTTAATAAAGTCGCCAACAGTAGTGGCCCAGATATACCACAGCCAGCGCCTCGACTCTCCATAACGCGTGGCCAACAGGCACAATCACCCATGAAAGTGGATCTTGAGCTGGAGGCTGAGCTGCCAACATCGGGTGTTGAGATTCCTGCGGCGACGGATGAACAAGATTTACCGGAATTCGCTAAAGCACCGCCACCGCTTCCGCCCAAGCCAAAAGTGTTGCCCATCAAGCCATCAAATTGGGGTGTGGCAAATGCTCCACCCAGCAGCAAGTACTCCACTAAGTTCTCACCCGCTAAGCACACGGCCACATCGACATCGACAACGAAAACAGCGACGTCACCCACAGCCACAGCTACAGCTTTATCATTTGCCACCAAGTTACCATTGGACATGGCGCGTAAATCGCTGGAACAGGCAAGCACACGTTGTGCATACCTGGACGAGCCCAGCAGCAGCTTTGTTTAATCCTAAGTCCCACTTACCCGCACCATACCCTGATCATTGTATATACCTTTTAATATATAAATTTCTTATATATATATTTTATTAATATATTTATTAACATTTTGTATTTGGTGTGAATTGCAAATAATGACCGTCACGAGCTAATCGTAATTGTAATTAACTCCATTAGGCTTAAATTTAAATTAATAAACGAAGTTTTATACATAAAATAAGTATTTTTTGTATACATTATCATATTATGTTTTGGTTCTACGAATTAGTTCCAAATGAAGCGGGGTACAAAAAGCGAAAAACATTATGCCTAAGAGTATGCTTTGATTCTTTAAAATTTCCGTTACTTATATTGAGAGATTTCATCGGCGTAGCAAAAATCTGTTTTGTTACCTCTTTATCTAATTTCTAAACGATTTCCATTATTTCTAACAATCAAGTTAATATATATAAACTGAAAAACTGAAAGCGCGACTCAACAGCCATTCGCTGCCGAACTACTGCAGAGCCTGGCCGCGGTATGTATATTGGATAGAGCAGAGTTGCTCAACTAAGTATCGTGCATATAAAAATATATATTTTTTCCTATCTTACCCATTCACCCATTTAGTGACTTCCACATGCGTGTGCTAAAATGGTATTAAAACTTTCGACATGAACACTGTCTACCCTTTAGCTGAAGCGGGTGTAGACACAATGCCAATATCTTCGAAACCGTAATTAATATTAAATAATCATCGACACAAGTTTTCTTTTTTTTTTCGACTTAGCCTAGAACAGCTCTCTAATGTTGTTATTTTACAGCACCAACATTTAATCTTCTGAGCCGCCAGGCAGCCCATAGAAAGTACAATCAAATATTTAGAGTTGGTTTGCCGCCCTGCTCAGCTGACTGGGTTGAAGTTGATGGAATTTGTGAGCTCGTCGTATTTAGTTTTTCTGTTTCTTCAATTTTTCCGACCTCCATTTGGTGTGTTTGTTCGCCGGCGGTGAGCTCTTTGGGCGCCTCTTCGACAGTGTCATCTGTAATCCGATACGTAATTGGTGAAGGCTGCTTTGGAGGTAGCCAATCGGGTATGATCTTGTCGTGCAATCGCCATTTGCCATACTCATTGGAAATGTGTTTCTCAAAGACAACATACTCCAGCACATCCTTGGTAAGTATTTCACTGCCGTGCATTAATCGACCAAATCGGTCATATATGGCCAGCATTTGTTGAGTGTGAAAGCGAACTGTCACCTGAGCGAATTGATTCTCCTTGGTTATTACCTCGGTGACACGTGCATGCACTACGCGTGGTGGCTCTAAGGATTGGAGGAAACGCCAATGTATCGTTTTATCTTTGACATTATGCATCATTTCGGGATAGCACCGTTCGCTGACGTATTCACGTATTTTGTACTTCTCCTTCGCAGCCATGAGCTCATGCGCTGCTATATATATATCTTGTGCCTGTGCTCCAAAGTCATCGGTGCTGAAGCTCTCTTCGTAGGAACGTATCTTTCGTACAGCCATTAGGCTTTTCGATTTCTTTTCCAAGAATTCCAGTTTTTGCTTAGCTCCCGAGGAGGATATGATTGATTTTTTGCCATCGCCCTCTGGTGGAACGTATGCCTCAAATATGCCACCCGTGCAGCTAATGTGAAACGGACGCTCCATCCATGGACGCGGTGGCAAAACACCACGTTCTTTCATACGGCTTCGCATCTCCTCCTTGCTTAGATCTTCGGCCTTCTCACGTAAATTGGGCAAGTCAATTTTTATAAATTTCTGTTTGCGCAATCTCTTAAATTCTGGCTTCCAATGCTTTGTCTGGCGATGTCGAACCTGCTGCAGTTGACACATATTTTGTACACCTGGTAGCAACAAATTCAGACCTGCTGCAGCCATCTGTGGCATCTGAAAATTTAACGGTGAATTACTACAATCAGCCAATATATTAATATTTATATATATCCATTTAAGAACCTGAATGTTGGCTAATTTCATGCCGGCGCCAAGTACTTTTTCCATAATCAAGTTTATCTTGTTTTATATTAAGGTGTGCAGCATGCTTATACAATCAACAATCGATACTAAACTTTTAACTCAATAACTGAGAGCAGTGAAACTATCGATACCAGAAAATTAACGATAAGTCGACAAATATTTTCTTTCAACGGATTTTAATGGAAAAAATAATATTTAAAATTCACAACAAATTTCAAGGTTGGATTATAATTTTTGAATCTTCGGACGTATTTCTTCAATCCAACCCACAAGGTTAAAACAAAAATAAAATTAATATTCAGTTAATCGTATTAACTACTTTCTGAAAGAGAAAAACGAATTAATAATTTAAATACAGTAAATTATTAAAAGGAGAACCTTGGAACGTCGCGCTTGCTTAATTTCTTTATCAATTGTAATTGAGTTTCCTCTACGAGTAGAATGTAGCACACTTTTCCTGTAATTAGGATTATTACTAATAGTCGAAAAAGATTATCTTTCGCTTGTATCTCACTTAGCCAGACTATCGCCACCTTCACTGCGGAAATTATTTATAGATAAAGTAGATGGAATATTTTTAAGGTTCTCTAAGCACATTTTAGCATTCTCAATGTCGTTTTCTAGACGTAATACTAAAAGTAAATTAAAACCTGTTAATAAGGCGATACAAATTAATATAAACAAAACGGACCTTTTATCATAAGTTTCTCTTCAGTATCATCGCAACAGAGCGAGCTCATGCAGGAGCAGCACTGCTTCGCCGCCGTGGCTGATGGACCGCTCGCCGAGCCAAGCGTTTGTGGATTGGCGGCCAGTATATCTTTCATTATCATGTTAAACAAACATCCAGGCAAAATATTCTCAGCAGCAGCAAAGATTCGCTTATGCATATAGGCTAGTTCTTTGAAGTCCAACGTGTGGAGTCCATTATGATAGAGCTTGTGGCATATAGCGTAAAAGCGGCTTTTTGGAATGTTGCATTTGCAGAAACAAAATCCACACTCCTCAATAAACATATCCAATACATTGCGCAGCTCTCTCTCCAAGCCAGCACCATCAATCTCTCCAGCTGATAGTGTTTTTACAGTGTTCTTAACAAACTCGTCGAACTGCTCCTCTGTGGTATCATCGAGACGTTGTCCTTTCTTCCCCTTAAGTGTTGTTTTACTCTGGCTCGATCGTCCTCCAACGTCACCAGCTTTAGCGCCAGCTCGACCGCCGCCTTGATCGCCCGCTTGCTCGGCTCTACCTCCTGGCCCAGCACCACCCGCACCAGCCTTCGGCTTGGCAGCTACTTTATCTCCAGCTCCACCTACTGGTGCACCTCTTGCATCATCAGCACTGCCACCGCCTTGACCGGCTGCTGTGTCGCCTGCCTTACTACCAGGCTGACCGGCAGCCGGTTTAGCAGCTGCTGCCCCTCCAGCTTTAGGTCCGGCACGACCAGCAGAGTCGCTTGCCTTACCTCCAGGCTGCCCAGCAGCAGTCCCAGGTCCTTCCCGGGGCTTACCACCTCCTGGTTTTCCTGCTGCTGTAGTTCCTGGCTGACCAGCTGCTGAACCTCCTGGTTTGCCTTCTGATTGTCCCGGTGTTGCATCATTAGGTTTACCGCCAGGTTGACTGGGTGGTTGACCCAATGCGGCAGCGCCAGGCTCCGCCCCGGGTTGAACGGCTGCTGTTTCTCCAGGCTGATCTCCAGGCTTATCTCCAGGCTTATCTCCAGGCTTATCTCCAGGCTTATCTCCAGGCTTATCTCCAGGCTTATCTCCAGGCTTATCTCCAGGCTTATCTCCAGGCTTATCTCCAGGCTTATCTAGAGGTTTATCTAGAGGTTTATCTAGAGGTTTATCTAGAGGTTTATCTAGAGGTTTATCTAGAGGTTTATCTAGAGGTTTATCTAGAGGTTTATCTAGAGGTTTATCTCCAGGTTTATCTCCAGGTTTATCTCCTGGTTTATCTCCAGGTTTATCTCCTGGTTTATCTCCTGGCTTATCTCCCGGTTTATCTGCAGGTCTATCTGCAGGTCTATCTGCAGGTTTACCTTCAGGTTTACCTCCAGGTTTACCTCCAGATTTATCTCCAGATTTTTCTCCAGGTTTATCTGCCGCTTTATCTGCCGGCCTATCTGCCGCCTTATTTGCCGCCTTATCTACAGGTTTATCTCCCGCCTTATCTAAGGGTTTATTTTCCGCCTTATCTCCCGCCTTATCTGCCGCCTTATCTACAGGTTTATCTGCCGCCTTATCTACAGGTTTATCTGCCGCCTTATCTACAGGTTTATCTGGCGTCTTATCTGCCGCCTTATCTGCCGGCTTATCTACAGGTTTATCTGCCGCCTTATCTACAGGTTTATCTGCCGCCTTATCTACAGGTTTATCTGGCGTCTTATCTGCCGCCTTATCTGCCGGCTTATCTACAGGTTTATCTGCCGCCTTATCTACAGGTTTATCTGCCGGCTTATCTACAGGTTTATCTGCCGCCTTATCTACAGGTTTATCTGCCGCCTTATCACCAGGTTTATCTCCAAGCTTATCTCCAAGCTTATCTCCAAGCTTATCTCCAAGCTTATCTCCAAGCTTATCTCCAAGCTTATCTCCAAGCTTATCACCAGTTTTATCACCAGTTTTATCACCAGTTTTATCACCAGTTTTATCACCAGTTTTATCACCAGTTTTATCACCAGTTTTATCACCAGTTTTATCACCAAGCTTATCACCAGTTTTATCACCAGTTTTATCACCAAGCTTATCACCAAGCTTATCACCAAGCTTATCACCAAGCTTATCACCAAGCTTATCACCAAGCTTATCACCAAGCTTATCACCAAGCTTATCTCCAAGCTTATCTCCTGGTTTATCTCCTGGTTTATCTCCTGGTTTATCTCCTGGTTTATCTCCTGGTTTATCTCCTGGTTTATCTCCTGGTTTATCTCCTGGTTTATCTCCTGGTTTATCTCCAGGTTTATCTCCTGGTTTATCTCCAGGTTTATTTAGAGGTTTGTCTCCAGGTTGACCGGCTGGTGTATCTCCAGGCTTTGCACCTGGCTGTCCCGTTGCTGCATCACCTGCCTTAGCTCCGGGCTGCTCAACTGCCGTCTCTTCAGGCTTACCGCCAGGTTGACCAGGTGCTGTGTCTGCAGGCTTCCCTTCAGGTGCGCTACCTGGACCAGTATCTGTGGGCTTGGCTCTTGGTTGAACCGCTCCTATATCTGCCGGCTCGGCTCCTGACTCAGCCATTGCTGCATCTCCAGGCTGTGCCGTTGCAGTGCCTGGCTTATCTTCTGCAGCAACCGCTGCTGGTGGTTTAGAGTCGGGCGAGCTAGGTATTTCTTTCTTTAATTCCGCCTCAGCCTGTTTCTGTGCGTCTTCCGCCTGCTTTGCGGCCGCTTCTTCAGCTTTTCTTGCAGCAAACTTTTGCTTTGCTTGCCGTTCTATATCGTTAGGATCTACTCCCAGTTCCTCCAAGGCGGCTTTATAAGTTTTATTCAATTCTTCGCAGAGTGCTCTATTCTTCAGACAATCTTCGAGACGCTTCCTCAAGTCGTCTGCCAGCGTGTTGAGCTCGGATGCTCTCAGATTATCAACTTTCTCCTTCAGTATATCATTATCTTTGGCAACATTCCCGATATCATGTAATAGTCCAATGCTCTCAAGCATACCCTCCTCCATTTGCTTCGTCTCGTCGTCGAGTTGACGCACCTTCATGTCCAACTGGTTCAGTCGCTTGTTACTTTCCAAGGCCGCCTCGCACATGCACTCATTCTCCTCAATTAGATCACCCAATTGACCATCCTTTTGCTTCAGCAAGTTGCGCAAGCGTTCCAGCTCGTTCATGCAGTCCTCCACGTTGTTTATCTTCGGGCCACCGCTGTAGTTATCCTCGCTCATCTGCTTAAAGCAATCCGCCTGTTTGGACAATTCGTTTATGATGTGCTCCAGAGTGGCGCCAGTATAAAATGTTAAGTCTTCACCAATTTCGGGACAGATTGGGTGATCCTCGAAGGGTGGAGAGTCGTCACGTTGATTGCCATACTTTTGGTTGAGCTCACCTATTACGGTCTGAAATAGGTGAAATGCGATTGAAAGAAAAAATACAGGATGGGTGTGTTAGAGAAAAATCATTGGAAGTCGTTGTGGAGGGCAGGGCTTGAGAAAGAGGAAGAACGAAATAGACATGTGTTGCCTCAGCCGCTAGCAATCCAGACACATACTCCTAACGATTTTCCTCTTCAACCGCGTTTCAAGACTTTAGATTAAACTATATCATATTTTCATGCACATATGAATTTCAAATACACTATAAATTTGGAATTTGATAAATTTCGCTTAAAGGGCAGAGCAGCGGTGAACGGCATTAACATGTATTATCTCCTTCATCCTCTATCCCAGAATCCTTGAAACAACTATCACTGCAACTCTCTAATAACTCGTCTAGGTAACGATACCCCGATTTCTTGAATGCTTTAGTTTTATGCTTTGGAAGGGGTGATATGCACATGTTGATCACCCAATCAATCAGCCAATCATAACAAAAACTTACCATCAATTGCTGATACTGGTAATCGTATCCTTGAATAGCCAGGTCCCGCTTTTGCAGCTCCTTTTGCAGCACATCGATCTTCATCTGCATTTGCTGTTCCAGATCAGCACAGTGACACTGCGATTAGAGGATGTTATAGAGAAAGGTTATCGATATGGATATGGATATATGGATACGGAGGCTTACCTTGTAGATTTCCTCATTGTACTTGGATCGCTCGACCTCGCTTTCATAGTAATTCTGCATTTCCTGGATATCATTGTTCATAGCGTCGATTTGGACGCATTGCTCTTGGAATCCTCCGAGTATCTCCTCACATTCCCTGGCTCGCTTTTGTGATGTTTTAAGTAGATCTTCGAGTGATCCTAGGGAATCTATTGTCCTACGTAGCTCCTCACGCTCTTCTAGTATTTTTCGCAGTGTGGTCGCGTCCACATCGGGATCACGAGGTGGACCATAGCCAGCATCTGGGTGTCCATTACAATCACAGATCCCGGATATTATAAAGTCATCCTCAAGCTGACGCAGCACACCCAATTCCCTTCCCATGTTATCAATCTTATTTCGTAGATAGTTCACATCATTGCTTCTTTCTGGATCGATCCTTATTGTATCCATCTCAGCTCGCCTGGACTGCTTTTCAAGAATTCTTCTCAGATTGGCATTTTCCGCTTCCAAGATATCCTGCATCCTATTCATAACATCGATGGACTCATGAATGGATCTCAACTCTTTTTCGTCAGCGCTGCCAATCTTCCTCGAATTCACTAAATCTCGAATTTTATCATCAAGGTCTTGGCTTATGCCGGGATCATATCGTTGTTCCAGTAATCGTTGGATTTCTGCATCTCCCATCTTAGGCTTAGACTTGGGCTCGACGCAACCTCGCGCATCCTTACTGAGTATTTGGTTGTCGATCATTACTTTTTTAAGCTTGCCAATAGTGTCATCGGCAGCGGCGATTAGACTGTCTCCATCGAATTCTTTATCTGGGCAACTATGGCGACTGCCGGAATGTCCGAATCCTCCAGAACCACCGGGTCCATTATCCTCCGGACCACCACTCGGTCCACCAGATCCACCAGGACCACCCGGTCCACCATATCCACCAGGACCACTAGGACCGCCAGGTCCACCAGGACATTTATCGCCATAATAGGCATCTCTACCACTACCAGGATAGCTACCTCGACCACTGTCCCGTCCAAAGTTTCGACCATCAGGACTGCCTTGACCTTGTTGCTCTGCCCTATCGTAAGTACGAGGCCTCTGCCCAGGCGCATTAGGCACCACTCCACCTCGGCCTTGACCATCTTGAATGGGTTTGCTGTACGGCTGACCCAGACCGCCTCTTCCACCTGGCCCTTCGTTCTCTCGGCCAGGCATATTGCCCCGGTCTCTAGATCCACGATCCCCAGGTCTTCCACGTCCTGGACCAGGTCCATCTCTCTCTCTAGGAACACTGCGATCTCCTGGCCATTGGCCCTGCTCTGGTCTTTCTCTTCCATTTTGTTCTTGCCCTCGATCATCTCCAGGCCCTCCACGACCAGGTCTACCTCTCTCGTCAGGTCCCTGACCTAGTCCTTCTCTTCCAACTGGCCCGGCAACTTCGCGATCTGGCCTTCCACCATATGGCTCTTGTCCACGTCCATCCCCAGGTCCTCCACGACCAGGACCTTGAGCACCTCTCTCATCAGATCGTTGATCAGGTCCGCCTCTTCCACCTGGTCCGGCACCTTTCTTAACAGCCCTCATACAACATGGGTTTCCACAATCTCCAGGTTGTCCACGACCAGGCCCAGGACTAGGTCCACCTCTCCCATCAGTTCGCTGACCAGGTCCTCCTCTTCCACCTGGGCCGGCACCTTGGCGCTCATCAGGTCGCTGACCTGATCCTCCTATTCCACCATGCCCGGCATCTTCGCGATCTGGTCCACCATATGGGTCTTGTCCACGTCCATTCCAAGGTCCACCTCTCTCATCAGGTCGTTGACCAGGTCCGCCTCTTCCACCTGGTCCGCCACCTTTCTTTACAGCCCTGTTACAATATGGGTTTCCACAAGCTCCAGGCTGTCCACGACCAGGCACAGGACTAGGTTCACCTCTCTCTTCAGGTCGCTGACCAGGTCCGTCTCTTCCACCTGGCTCAGCACCTTCCTGGTCAGGATTTGGATCTTGTCCACGGACATCCGCAGGTCCTCCACGACCAGGACCTGGAGCACCTCTCTCATCAGATCGTTGATCAGGTCCGCCTCTTCCACCTGGTCCGGCACCTTTCTTTACAGCCCTCATACAATATGGGTTTCCACAATCTCCAGGTTTTCCACGATTAGGCACAGGACTAGGTCCACCTCTCTCATCAGGTCGCTGACCAGGTCCGCCTCTTCCACCTGGCCCAGCACCTTCCTGTTCAGGCCTTGGATCTTGTCCACGGACATCCGCAGGTCCTCCACGACCAGGACCTGAAGCACCTCTCTCATCAGGTCGTTGACCAGGTTCGCCTTTTCCACCTGGTCCGCCACCTTTCTTTACAGCCCTGTTACAATATGGGTTTCCACAAGCTCCAGGTTGTCCACTACCATGCCCAGGACTAGGTCCACCTCTCTCATCAGGTCGCTGACCAGATCCGTCTCTTCCACCTGGCCCAGCACCTTCCTGGTCGGGATTTGAATCTTGTCCACGGACATCCCCAGGTCCTCCACGACCAGGACCAGAAGCACCTCTCCCATCAGGTCGTTGACCAGGCCCGCCTCTTTCACCTGGACCAGCACCTTCACTATCTGGTCTTCTACTATATGGGTCTTGTCCACGACGAGCTCCAGGTCTTCCACGATCAGGCCCACCCCTCTCATCAGGTCGCTGACCAGGTGCGTCTCTTTCACCTGGTCCGGCAACTTCGCGATCTGGCCTGCCACCATATGGCTCTTGTCCACGTACATCCCCAGGTCCTCCACGACCAGGACCTGGAGCACCTCTCTCCTCAGGTTTTTGACCAGGTCCGCCTCTTTCGCCTGGTCCGGCACCTTTCTTTACAGGCATCACACAATATGGGTTTCCACAATCTCCAGGTCTCCCACGACCAAGCCCACCCCTCTCTTCAGGTCGCTGACCAGAGCCTCTTCTTCCACCTAGCCCGGCAACTTCTTGGTCAGGCCTTTCACCATATGGATCTTGTCCACGACCAGGACCACGTGCTCCTCTCTCATCAGGCCGTTGAACAGGTCGATCCCGGACAGGTATGGTACAATATGGATCTCCACAATCTCCAGGTTTTCCACGACCCGGCCCAGGCCCTTGGTCGTGCTGATCTGGATCATCAGCTCTCTCATCTGGACGCTGGTCGTCAGCAGGTTCCTCAGCGAGGGTTCCAGCCCCATCTCCTGGACTCTGTCCTTGCTGGCTTGACGACTGACTTGGAAACTTTTGATCACCCTGATCTTCACGTCGCACAACTGGTGTGTTACAAGCCACTAAATCTGAGATAAACCGAGATTTCTTGTCTTCGTCGGCCGACCACGAGCGGTCATCAAAATTAGATGGATAACTTTTTAACTTGACACACGCTTCTTTGCACTCAAAATCGATCTTCTCGTTCATAAACGGTAAATGGAAGAATTCTTTCTGGGTGGAGTAAGCCATGATGCAGTGTAGAAGAGCTTGCAGCGGTTTAGTTTACAAAGCGAAATATATTTGAACACAAATTTGAATTTTTCTTTTGGAATGCTTATGGCTGGACAGTTTAAAGAGCAATATCGAAAATACGTCCGACATCAATTGTATCACCAAATTTTTTCTTAATTCTCCACAATTTTCAGAGTCACTACTGTACTGTGATATGTTGTAATGTTTTAAATCTATATCGATTTGCGTTGAATTACCTAGCATGCTGGGATGAAAGCTAATTTCAAACCGAGTGGGATCTTTTATTCGGTACAAAGTGAAGAAAATAGGTGCATCAACACGGAGACACGGAAAACCATATCCAAAAGAGCGTGGGCCATTTTGAGTATTCCCACAAAATTAACGGCTAAAATGTAGGTAGTCAGCTGTTCTGCCCAATCGATTAATAAATATTAAACGATAGCACATAATTTATTTGAACCGATAGCAGCCGATCAAGAGTCGAGCAATCGCAAATTTGCGGCAGGAAAAGATAAAGCTTGCGTTTGATCCAACTTTGTTATTAAAATGTCCCAAAGACCCCGCCGTACAGCAGCTCGAAAGACCGTAATCACTTTGTCATCCGACTCCGAAAATGATTCTTATGATGGCAAAGAGAACGATGAATACAAACCAACTGAGACGCGTCGTCGTTTTATAGATCGTACAGCGGCGTTGGTAACATCTGGCACGTAAGACTACATTTTTAAATATATTACGGTGAATAATATATGTATAACAAAACTAATTAATAGAAAACGATCATGGGATTCAAGTACCCTCCCAAACGATGCACTAGTAAAGAAAAGGCGCACCAAAAAGGACAAAGACAATTTAAGTCCTGACCAAACTGCAGCGGTTAAAGAAACAACCGTAGAATATTCATTACCTGAAGTGGATGGCAATGGCGCCCGGCATATTCCGACGACTACGAGTTCCACTTCGGGTCGCAGCTCGTTCTGGGAACGTCGCAGAGTTTGGAATATACATGAACTCTTGGCCGAGACTGAATGTATTCAGCCGGCAGCAGCTCATAATATTGTGCAACTCTTCGAAAATGAGAATACCATTCCATTTATTTGCCGGTATTTGTGTCCAAATTCCCTGTTTGTAAGAAGCTAATATCACGTGTATTTCCGCAGCTATCGACGGGATCTGGTGGACAACATATCACCTGATCGATTGCGTGATATTCGAAATACTTACACGGAAATTGTAGATCTGCGAAAAAAAGCAGAAAATATTGTCAATCAGTTGCATCGTGAGAATGTACTCAATGAGCAAATTCGCGATGAATTAATGTGTGCGAAAAGCAATGAGGAGCTTGAATTTCTGTACGCGCCATATAAACCAGCTAGCAAAGGAACCTTGGCTGAGCGGGCTAAGGCATTGGGATTGCAACAATATGCTGAAGCATTGCTATATGGCACGGCACCAAAAGTTAAGCTTTCGTCGGCTGTTGACCCAAACAATAAGGATTTGACTACAGAAGAGCAAGTTAAAGCGGGAATATGTAACATTATGGTGTACAACATAAGTAAGAACGCAAGGGTACTTGAGGAATTACGTCGACAGTAGGTTTATGTCGTAGTTGAATCTACTTATAGATAAATTATTCCCGTTTTATTCGCCAGACAAGACGTTCAGCGCATTGTGCTCAGATGTAGTAAAGCGAAAGGTAATGCGGTGTCTAAGCAAAGTGGGCCGAAAACCTCTTCGAGTGGTATTGTGGATAGGAAATTAGATTGTTCAAAGTTTGAGAATTATTTCAATTTTCAATGTGATATCAAGTCTATAAAGCCTCATCAAATATTGGCTATCAATCGAGGGGAAAAACACAAATTTCTGAGCGTCAAAGTAGAAACAAATAACTACTTAAAAATGGACCTTATACGATTTATATCTGATCAGTATATGACGGATGGACTTCAATATGATGTACGCAAAGAGCTCTTTAATCGCTCAGTGGAAGACTGCTACACAAAGAAATGTAAGTTATTTCCTTAAAATGGACAAGAATCATATCTTTTATAAATTTTTGTAGTGCAACCTCTGTTGTGCCGACAAGTGCGAGCCAAGCTAAAGGAAATGTCAATGCGGGCTGCCATTGACGTATTTGGAAAAAATCTTAAACAGCTGTTGCTGATGTCGCCACTCAAAGGTGAACGAATTCTGGGTATTGATCCTGGCTATACGAATGGCTGCAAATTGGCTCTTATATCTGAGACAGCCGATGTTCTAGAAACGGGTATCATCTATCCACATGGAAGGAATGTCAACCGCAAGGAAGCAGAGCATAAACTGGTTCAGCTTCTTAGCAAACACAAGTAACCAGATTATAATCTTAACATTTAATATTATGTTAAAGAAAATTTAATGTCTTATCCTTAGTTGTCGTATCCTTGCTCTGGGTAACGGAACGGCATGTCGCGACACTGAGATGTGGCTATCATCACTTTTTCATGCGGGCATCCTAGACAATCGTTCCATTCGTTATAGCATTGTGAATGAAAATGGTGCTTCTATTTACTCTTGCAGTGCTGTGGCCAACAAGGAATTTCCTAATATGGATATGAATTTGATAAGTGCAGGTTAAAGACGCTTCACCGTGGACACGTTACAAAAATTAATTGACAATTTTCAATTATATAGTATCTATTGCACGTCGGCTAAATGATCCACTAAGTGAATACGTAAAGATTGAGCCTCGCCACCTAGGTGTGGGCATGTACCAGCACGATGTAAATGAGAAAACCCTGACGGAGACGCTCAATGATGTTGTATCGGAGTGTGTTAGTTATGTTGGAGTGGATCTAAACACGGCCAGTCTCAGCGTGTTGAAGTGAGTTAGATACTAGACAACCTTGCTTGTTGCGTATCCCAATCGAACATACAATTTTATTTAAAGACATATTGCCGGACTCTCCGAAAAGAAAGCTGAGAAGATCATTGAACATCGCATCAAAAAAGGACCTTTTCAGTCACGCAAGGACCTACTGGCAGTCCGTAGCATAGGGGAAAAGACGTATATTCAATGCGCGGGGTTTGTTCGCATCGAACCGCTTTCCGTTGGAGGAAAACTAATCAATCCCCTCGACTGCACATGGGTGCATCCGGAGAGTTATAAGCTAGCTGAGGCGTGAGTTACACATAACAAATCATGAAATATAATTGCCAAAGAGAATTATTGATATAACTAATTTGAACTAATTTAACTCGGACTGCGGAACTGAGGTATCACTCTGCTTGTGCAAAGACCTGCTGTCGGTAGAATCCAGCTTTGGTTTGGGCGTCGTTTTGGGCTGCACTAGTCTTACTGACTCATTCCGACGGTTGCAACCCTGACACCAGCATGGTATATACGCCTCCAAGGGATTTTTATTTTTACACCGGAAACATGTGCAGTGTTCGGTGCCTGCACTTTTAAAGCTCTCAAAATCTTGTTCAGTGCGAAACAGAGCCAAATAGTCATCGATTGAGTGTTCCTGGCCGGCATCAATCAGTTGTGCCCAGGTCTTATACTTTCGCACTAGTTCGTAGAAATAATCGTAAACATCTTGTATTGTTTGCAGCACATTCTCGAGATCAGCTATAAATGGACTATCTATCGTGCGATCCAGTTTATCCAAACGGATGCGCAGCTCCTTCATGGCATTTCGAACTTCAAGAACAGCGGCTGATAATTCAGCACTGCAAAATATCAATTAGTCTTTATATATATTTAAGCATAGGACCTTTTTTCGTCTTACTTTGACTCGTTGATTGCATTGTAAGCCTTTTGGAAATCACAAAGAGCACGATTCTCTGTCATTTGGCTAAGGTACTCTGGATAGATTTTTCTACCACAAGCAGAGCCAAGTAATAGGCGTCTTCGTATGGCCTGATAATACATTTGTTCGGCCAATTCTATTTGGAGCGATTTCGCTTGGGAAAATTGAATCTCCAGATTCCTAAATAAATGCTCAATGTACAAAATTTGCTGGTGCACACACTGTTCCAAGCGAAAGTCACAGCGGGTGTATAACGTCTGACATTGATTAAAATTGGGCAACAGTAGATCAGGCGGAATCGCTGTTCCGCGACATGGCGGCGGAAAGGGGCGGCGCTTGTAACGTCCTGGTAGATAATCCCAGCATGGTCCATAACGTGTATCCGCATTCGTGGTCATGGGACACTTCCAGCATGGCTCATGCAACTCAGGAATCCCATAATTGGGACTCTTCCCACATGCAATGTACCGAATTTTAGTTGACTTCTTTTCCGACGGATAGTTCCAACGCTCTACCAATAGCCTCTTTAGCTCACTGGCCTTCATTTTTTGAGGCATTTTATCCAAAATCCAAAATTTTCTATTCTACAAACTTTTAATATAATGACAATTAACATGCAAGATTTGCTTTAATTTTCTAGCATTATTTCTAAATGTGAGTTAAAAGTCCGGGATATTGGTAAGGCAAGCTTTAGACAACGCATAAGAGACTACAGCATGTCGCAAAGTAACCTGCAAGAGCTGGCCACAACCCACAAGCTGCCCATTGATCGGGTAACTTATGCAACCATTCTTTTGGCAATATGTGTTCTAATCTGGACTTGTCTCAGTTAAAGTTTGTTTTGGATGCCTTGCAGCGTGAGCTACTGCAGGATTATCGCGTAGATCTGGACAAACGTCCACTTTTCAAGCAAGGGCTAACGCGATTGGACGAGCTCAGCATTGGAGATGTGGTTACAGGCAAGTTTTTGCATTAGAGTTAGAAAATTTGTTTTTAATTTATCTCGACTTCCTCAAAGGTGCTGTTACAAACGTCACACATTTTGGCGCCTTCGTCGATATTGGTGTGGAACGTGACGGATTAATCCATAAGAGCCACATGAAGAACTCTGAACTAAGCATTGGAGATCGTATAATTGCATCCGTGCTTAAAGTGGATATGCAGCGGCGGCAATTTAGCTTGCAACTGGAGAACATGCTACAGGAGACAGACACCTCATTTACATTGAAAACTGAATAGTAAATAAAAATGCATAAATTAGGTAAAACGGTTGTAAGAGCCATTATCTTCACCAATTTGTGGGTTATGGTCTTATTTATGCTTAAACGTCAGATTTTTAATTTATTTTAGAGCACGCATATAAATACACTGTAAATTTCGTACGTCAAATTTGTAACCAACATGATCATTATATGTGACTATAATAATTTCTTCTATGACCCGCGGCAAATGCACAAAGGCGTTCGTACGCATGCTGACGTTGAAGATGAATATGATGAGGTACCATATGATATCGCCCTTGAGAGCGGTCATGCGATCGTCCATAAAAATCTTGGGAACGCCAATTACCAGACCTATTTCCATGATAACTGGGTTCATACCGCGTTAAGTGCGTCCGTGCGTAATTTTCGCAACCGTCCTCTTGTATTTGACTGTTGTAAACATAGCCCTTTGGAGTACCACAGTCACTTTCATAATTTTGATATCTTTCATATTCATATTCGGAATTTTCGGCATCCCCTTGTTCTACATTTCGTTGATAGTCGTATTTTATCTGCTCTTGAATTGGCTCAGGAGACTGATCCCCGTTGTCACCCCGCATATCCGTATCCGTATAAGTTGGATCATTGTAAAAGTCGTTGCCCTGACCTACTTGACCCACACCCTTCGAACTAGTTGGTTCCTGATCCACATATGGATTTTCGCTTCCATATCGATCATTGCCTCTTTCGTATTCAGTTGGATATTCTTCAATTGGTTGATTGTATCCTCCAGGGTTTTGACTAGGACTTCTACGAATGTATGGGTGTTGAGATGTGCCCAATTCACCGCGACCACCACGCACATGACTTTCATCATCTGATTTAGTGAAGGCTCTTCCTTTTCGAACGGGACTTCCTTGACCGAACTGATGAGGCCCCAAATATCGTCGGCTTGTTGGACTCTGGTCGCTCTGCGATAAACGACCAAAGCTAGTGCGTCTTTGACCCAATCCACCCCTGCTACCAGTGTCCAGACGTGCATCCATCATTTGGTCTTGTTTGCCTTCATTGCAGTAGTCATCTTCTCCACGCCTTCTCTGATTCGGTTTATTTGACTGGTTGCCTGTCCGCTTATTACCACCCCTTTTGTTGTCTGATGCCATCGGCTTTTTGGCGCTGGATTTTTTTTTTTTTTTATCAGGTTTCTCTTCAGGACGAATAGTAAAAGTGTTGCAAGCCACAAGGTCAGTTAAAAATCGAGACTTTTTGCTATCGCTAGCTGCCCAAGCGCGACTATCATGTGAAGACGGGTAGGTTTTCAACTTAACACATGCCTTGTCACACTCAAACTCAATCTCCTCGTTATCGAACGGCAAATGAAAGAAAATTTTTTGTGTAGAGAACGCCATTATGTTGAGCCAAAGTACATGCACGGGTCGACCTAACACATAAATTTTCTAATACAAATCAAAAAAAAAAAAATTTCGCTTGTCTTTTGAAATTTGATTTCAGTAAAATTTTAAAAGCATTGCCAGAACAGATTGAAGAAATTTAGAAATTTTCTAGTGTCAGACAATTTTTCCATTGCTACTGTTATTTAACCCCTTTTGAAGTTGTTCATCATTCCAGTCCTTGGGCTCGACGAACCGCTACCAACTCGTCTGCTGAGTTCATTTCTGAGAAGCCGCATGGCTGCATTGTCATGCTGGCTGTGCCGGAGCTGATTGTGCGCAGCACACTAGAATATCCTGAAAGTTCAGCCAAAGGCGCATTCACCAAAATTACCTGTAAATTAAAATGAACTGTGTAAAAATTAAAGTGTCTTAATAAATCAAACGAGCTCACCTTATTTCTATCTCCTTTAACCAATACGTCCTTTATGAGTGCACGTCGTCTTGACAGATCTGCTATAATTCCAGAAATGCGTTCATTAGGCGCAACAATTTGAATGGCCATAATGGGTTCAAGCAAGCGTGTACCTCCGCTGTTCAGTAGCTATATTCATCATTTTAGAGGAAAATTCACAATAACGCATAGTATAAACACTGACCTTTTGTACACACTGCGCCGCCGTGGCCATAATAAATGAATCGGCAGTACCACGCCCTATAGTGACATTATGAAGCCGTATCTGAGTATCCACCACATGGCCGCCGACGCGAGGTCCTCGTTCCAATGCTGCGATAGCTCCTTTGCGCAGCACTTGAAGTGTACGAGGGCGCAATGCATTCAGGTTTTGTAGGTTCTCGGGTGACTTATCTAAGCTTTGAAAAATATAAATATGTCAAAGTCGCACAGCATTGTGAAGCATTGTGAAAAATCGTGTACCTGAAAAGTTCATTTTGATTGTTTACCAGTTGCAGTGTAATAGTTACACTTTGTTTACTACCCGAAATTTCCTTTTCTACCGTCAATGTGGTCATAGTCGGTTCTTCAATGGTCTCCTTGTAGGCTATTTGCAAAGGTCCCAGATCTACGTCTATTTTGTACTCGCTTAGCATGCGAGATTTAACAATGTCCATATGCAGCTCACCCATGCCGCCAAGAACTGTCTGACCGGTTACTTCATCATAGCTAACCCTCAGACTGGGATCTTCGCGCTGCAGTTGTCTGAGTGCCTGTTCCATGGATGTTTGCAAAGATATGCTAGGCGGCTCAATTGAACAGAAATAAACAGCGTCAGGTATTTTAGGTTCGATAGAGAACAGCCCATCGCCATTATCTAACTCATCATCATGGACATCATCGAGAGAAACTGGTGTGCTGCCTCGACTTTGCACATAACGTTTCTGCGCATTCTTCAGGGATACATGACTAGTTGTAAGCAGATCGCCAGTAACTGTGGACTGAAGCGGATTTTGTTTATTTGAAGCATAATTTGTTTAGATATAGCTTACCTTAAGCCCAGCACATATCGCCACATCACCTGCTTGCACGGAGCTTACTTCCCGATACTCGTCAGCTAGTGGCTCATAAATCTTTGTTATTACCTCAGCTTGCCCACGCGAACAAAGAACACGCATTCCACGTTTTAACTCGCCACGTATCAAGCGCACCAAGGTAAGAGGACCCCGCTGTTTATCGTGCACAATTTTAAATACCTTGGCCGCCAAATCGTTGCTATAATTTTTCAATATTATTTAATTGTACAGTGGTTATAAAACGTGGATTGTCTACTTACCCGAAACAGTCATATATTTTGTTTCGTTCTGCCGGTGTCGGCAAATAAGCATTTACCGCATCCATCAAACGCTGGATACCAATATTCTTATATGCAGAACCCAGAAGTACGGGAACAACTTTTTGTTGACAAGTTGCACGTCGCAGTGCCCTCTCTAATAGATCGGTTTTAACTGTGTCAAAGCTTTCCGTGCTAATGACAACCTCCGCCAATTCATCATCTACTCCAGACAGCTGATCGATTAGCTCGTTACGTTTGTCTTGCAATCTTCGAAACACTTCAGAAGATTCCACCTGCTCAATACTATATGTTCGACCAAAATCTTCTTGCTTCCAACTCATATATTCCATTTTAATCACATCATATATACCTGTAACTTATTCTTTTTAACCATATCTGGAACTACTGATGCTGGACTTACCCAACTGTTTGTCGTTACAGTTGGCTGGAATTTGCGTGCAAATGGGATTAGCACCAAGTTTCACTTTTAAATCGTCGATACATTTATCAAAATTTGCATCCGGACGATCCATTTTGTTAACAAAAACTATCCGTGGCAAATTGTGGTTGTCGGCTTGTGTCCAAACAGTAAAGGTTTGCGCTTCAACGCCGGCACTACCGTCCAAGAGAACGATTACGCCATCTACTGCGTATAAACTCTGTTCCACTTCCATTGTGAAGTCTATGTGTCCGGGCGTGTCTAGCAGATTGATACTGCATGAATAATATTTAGTATGAAGATATTGGCATTACATCAGTGCATTCACCGTTTCCCATTCCAGACAAAGGTAACCGCAGAGCTGCATATCGTGATGCCTCTTTCCCGCTCTTGTGTAAGAAAATCAGTGACCGTGTTGCCCCGATGCACTTCACCTAAGCATCGTGTCTTTCCCGCATAAAAGAGCATACGTTCAGTTGTCGTTGTCTTGCCTGTATTTATTTCAGTTAACTTTTCATTTATGCCTTTTAACCTATGTGGAATTTTATTACCTGCATCAATATGTGCTAAAATACCAATATTTCTGATATTTTCACTGTAGTATCGCTTAACCAAATTTTTAGGATGCCGCATTAATAGTGCTAAATGTCTCTTTGGCAAATTTATAAAATGTAGCATCATTATTAAAAATAATTAACGTGCGCAAACCAAATGAACATTGTTTCACATCTGATTATCACAGCAGTAACAGACGATAACAGAATATATAACTACAATTACAATACACCGATGGTTCCATCTCCATTTACAAATAGGAAATATAGTATGACTAATAAATTATCCGATACGATTTAAATATCGATAGAAAACTGTAGAATAATAATTAACTTTTATTGACGTTATTGCATAGTTGTTAAGTCTTTTCATTACTTACTTGTGCCTAGGTTTGGAAAAACTCGAAATTGTTCTACATAATTATTCAATTGGAAATTTTACGTTTTGTGAAAATTCTATTGAATAATGTTTTTTAGTGTGTTCTGTATTTTTACAACAGTGATATATCTTTAACTAATCGAAGAAGAATCCGCAATCGATAGTAGTCGCTTGTCTGCCGATAAAGTATCCATTAACATTCTTATATTATTGAAGAAAATTTACAATCAACTCTCAACATAAATAAATACATTTTAAAATACGGTACTTCGATTATCACATAATAATATGACGACTGCCCAAGCCGAACGACCTTTTGGCAGCGGCAGTAGCAACAGCAACTCAAATGCCAACCAGAGGGGTGTTAGTCGAGTACTTACCAAATTGTCCCATGCATTGGCGGAAGGAGAGTTCTATGAAGCCCATATGATGTATCGAACTTTATATTTTCGTTACACGGCCCAGAAACGTTACCAGGAATGTTTGGATTTACTTTTCGACGGTGCCCAAAAGCTAATAGAGAAGGAGCAGGAAGGTAGCGCTGCTGACTTGTGTTTATTACTGGTCGACACTCTTGAAAAGCGTGGGCCAAAACCAGAGGATATAGACAATTTTGAGTGGGTACCTCGGCTAGGCGAATTAATACGCGGCTTCAGCGCTACTACAGTAGAACGTGAAACATTGATTGTAAGTGAAATTTGTATATCCGTATATTTGTGATAGACTTAACATATTTTTTGTATTTAATTTAGCATCGCGTTGTGAAATGGAGCACTGCGGTACATGGACAGTTTGGGCATCCGGTGCTACACAAGTTAATCGCAAATGTTTTCTGGACAGAGGGTAACATAGAGTTGGCACGTTATCATTATTTGCTCTGTCAAGATGGGGGTCTATGCGGACGTATGCTAATTGAAATTAGCCAGAGCAAGGGCTTCCACAAAGAGGTTGATTTGTTTATAGTCCAAGCAGTTCTACAACAGCTATCATTGAAAGATCGAAAAACGGCGATTGATACTTTTAGCGAATACACTAGACGTCATCCAATGCTAGGCAGACACGAATTTCCTTACAAGGAGCCATTGATAAACTTTCTCTACTTTCTATTTCGACTAATCGACAAAAAGAGTGTGGCAGGCTTTCGAGCGTTACGCAAGCTATATGATCCTTCACTTAAGCGGGACATTTCGTTTAACAAATACCTAAACAAAATTGGTGTAATTTATTTCGATGAGCAGCCGGAGCATACGCATGCAGGACCTTCTGGACTAGGTGGAATGTTTGGCGATATCTTCAATCAACTGATGCGGGGGTTTGATGATGAAGGTGAAGTACAAAGCAGGTCGCAGGGAGAACGACAAATCGCTAGTAATGAACTGGACTAACATCAGTGGTCGAGACCGGGTTAATAATCCGGGTAGCCATCGGGGTTAATTAATTCTTATATAAATATGTACACCGGGGCTTTCTATGTAATGTTATTATATATTTGCTAAAGTAAAAATTTGCTGGCGGCTTCAATAAAAATCATAAATTTGTACCGTTTTTACATTTATTTTTATTATTATTGGATTTGTGAACAAGTGGGAGAAATTACTCGAAATGGCCTTGAAACTCAAAGATCGAAATACGAGCCCTGAGCTATCGATGTTATCGAGACCGATTAGAAATTGAATTAATACACAACTCTATTGGAACATTTGGTATTTTTGGGAAAAGGACAACTACGGTATTTCAATGATTGTTTCAAAGTGTAGTCACTTACTTGTTGCACTACATTTTCAGTTTTCATAGTTTTCAATAACCAACTAAAAATATTTCTTTTAAAACAATGGGAACACAAAATTATTTTTGAATTTATAAAGAATTTTGTGAAATATACTCCACGTGAGTATGTACAAAAATAAACAAATGGTAGCACGGTTTCATCTCTAGTTCACATAGCTTTTAGTTTCTGAGACTTGAATGGCAGAAGTTGAAACAAAATTTTAATATTTGGACTGTAAAGGAAATATACCTTATCGAGTGAGTTTTGAAATTTTCCAGTAATTTTGAAGGTATTCAAATCTAAAATGGCAATTCAATTAATCATTAATGTCGGGGAAATTGCAGCGATATGGATGATAAATCAACAGCAGCGCCCACTGCCGACGCTGCTACCGAGACCGACACCGGTGATGAAATTCTATCAACCTTAGATCACACAACAGTCACAATTGAATCGATCCCGACTACTTCGAAGGCTGTTGCCGCACAGGATGACGTTGAAAGACGCACAGCATCAACTTCAACAGTTGCAGCAACAGCAGTTGCTCGAGATGCCTTGAATGTGGAGACTGAACGATGCTGTTGGATTTGTTATGCAACGGATGAAGAAAATCGCTTAGCTTCTTGGGTGCAGCCTTGCCAGTGCCGTGGCACTACAAAATGGGTGCACCAAAGTTGCCTGTATCGCTGGATCGATGAGAAGACACAAAAAGGAAATTCCCTTCGATCTGTATCATGCCCGCAATGTCAAACCGAGTACATTATTGTATTTCCCCAAATGGGAAAGTTAGGTGGTGCCTTGGAAGCCATGGATACAATGGTTAAACGTCTCAGCCCATTTTTGGCAGCCGGCTTTTTTGTAGGCTCCCTATATTGGACGGCTGTAACCTATGGAGCCGTGACTTTTCTTCAGGTGAGTGCTTTACCATTGACAGCATTTATACTTCATTATAATTTCTTCAGATCGTTGGACACGAACATGGCATGTCCATCATGGAAGCTGGCGATCCCCTAGTATTGCTAATAGGTTTGCCCGCAATACCAGTTGGTCTGGTACTGGGAAGATTAATTCGTTGGGAAGATGCCCTGTTGCGTTTGATACGTAATCGCGGTACTGTTATACGCAAGTTTCCATTTGTGAATTTTATATATCCGAACCTGTAGGTTTTCCGGGTGTGTCGTTATTACATTCCAACTGAATGGTTATATTTGTTTATAGCAATCAACCAGAGGAAGAATTGCCGGCATCCTCTAACCCAGCAACCCCGGCGCTTTCGGATCCGGTTTCGGCAACTCGAATTTTTTGCGGTGCTTTATTATTGCCTACAATATCGTGCATTGTGGGACGCATATTGTTCGATTCAGTGGAAAACACTCTCCATCGTACTCTGCTCGGTGGACTCACCTTTATAACGGTAAAAGGAATGCTAAAGATCTATTTAAAACAAAAGCAATACGCACGTCGGAAGAAACGGCGCATTGTTGATTATACAGAGGACAACATACGCAATTTTATGCATCGAAACAACAATGCTGGAGCCGCCGGAGTTGGCGGTCCCCGTCACGTCATGCAGCTGCAAGCACAACAACAGTTGGCAGCAGCTGCGGTTGCAGCTCGCGACCGTCTCGTACATGATCAGGATAGAGAACGGGAGCATGAAAGGCAAAGCGTAGACAGCGGTGTGTAGGTGATTGCGATAATTCTTAATCAAAAGATCAATTGATATGCATGTATACTTATTGTTAAATTAGTCCATTTATGATTTTATTTTATTCACAAGTTGCACTCAAGTCACAGGTAATTTGGAAAATGCCGCTAATATGAAGTAGGAAAGCTCTTGTTTTTGTATCCGTATAATTAAACCAAATTCGCCGTTAAATGATTTGCCACTCAGTGCACATAAGGGACATAAGATTTTGCGCAACGATTGGTTGATCAAATTTTATGTTAACAAGAAACCAGGGGAAACTCTAATTTGCACAGTCCATATAGCTACTAAATATACATACAATATACATAAACTATATATATAAATAGATTTATATAACACCTATATTATGCAAATATGCTTCCGCGCAATTGTAATAATGTTAACATTTTGTAAACCATGAATACTTCAAAATTTCCTATGTAAATAAAAAGCAAACCCTTGGCTGTGGGTGGGTTTATAACGATGTCGATGTTTGCACGGAAGATATAAGCAGCTGTGGGAAGATGTATAGTATATTGGCTTGACCAGATTATGTAGGCTGCCACACTGCAGCCGGACGCATCAAGAAAGTGTGAATAATTTCTTTATTTAAGAGCGCCCTCGACCTGACTCATCGAGATAATGAACCCGCCCGCTATGTTACCGTCCCGGCAGTATACAATGTATGTGAGCATGTGCTGGTGTGTATTCAGCAGTTAAACATGGCTTGAAGGTGCTGCACAAGATTGGCAACATCATCACATCTATCATAGGTAGACACAAAAGTTACTGTTAAAGACCCGCACAAAGTGAATGCTCCAAAAAGCGATCTAATCATTTATAATTGTTAGCGACTAGAGTGTTTGTTTTGTCTATTTGCGCTTATCATCGACAACACACGAGCTGCTTTTGCCGCTCGACGATATCTGTGTGTTTACACATACATAAAGCAACGTAAAGATGTGTGTATGTATGTACATGAATTTACAAGAGGCACGAGCTTCTAGCGGGCTATACCGGCTCTCCCAATGATCTGCCACGTATTAATATTCTTCATTCAGACTTAATAGACATTTAATTCAATGTAAAAGATTCATTTGGAATATTTTGCTAAATTCAGTCCATATATCTTTCAGAGATCTTAAGAACCTTGGCTTAATATCAGAAATTGTAGTGCATTAAACCAGTCCGTTAGGCTGCATCGGTTTAATATCAAAATGAAGCACTGGCCATACATAGGCGAAATTCGCACTCACACAGGTGATTTATATGAATGTTTATGCCGTTGCCGAAGTGCTTTA
>JABVZY010000267.1:6839606-6854515 GCA_020883555.1 Drosophila nannoptera
CCTCCAGACTATTTGCGCGGCTCCCATTCTTATCAAAATGTTGTTCATCATGAACCTTGACTCCGCTGCCTTCTAGCTGCGCGGAATTCAAATTCAATGCGCTTATCGCTGGCAAATTATTATAACTCATATCTGCCACTGTTTTCGTGACTGTCGGTTTGGATGTTGACGTTGCTGGCGAATCAGATGTGCTGCTTATCTCGCTGCTGGAATTTTCAATAAGGAGCGTTATCAAAGGCACATTCGGAATTGTTTCTGCTGATGTGCTCGTATTACAGCTGCAATTCGTAACATCATTTGGTTCGACAGCATCCACCGGTGACGCAACTGCTTCGGAGCTGCCATTGAGTATGGATAGATGAGGTATATTTTGAGGCTGTTGTGCATGCTCCCTTGCAGCATCCAGCTTTTCTTTACTTGCTTTAAGTATTGATAGATTGGGCATGTTGTCTGTATTTAAGGCAGATGAGGCGAAATTTGCACTTGTGGATTGCACATTGCTGGCCGTGGTTTTCAGAATACGCGATGAGCGTGCTGCTCGTGGTGGTGGTACGGGCACAGGACTAGATGCACCGTTCTCAATCTGCTGCGGCACACTCTTGTCACGCCGAACCATATGCTTGTCAAAATAATCTAAATTCATTCCAGTGCCCCGAACCTGGGCAACAGCTGCATTCAATGCGGATGTATTGGGTTGGTAACTGGCACCATCGTCTACGTCCATTTCCTCACATGGACCCTCACTGTACAAATCCAAGCTGATGTGTGCGGCAGGTCCATCGGTGGGGCGCTCAGGTTTGGGTTCTGGAGTATACAAAATTGTAAATTGATGTAGGCAATGAAGAGAATGCGTATCACATTACGAACCGTTCAGAAAATACTGCGCTACAAAATCTGCAGCACTATAGATTTCCGCCTGGACAAGCAATTGCAGCAATACTCCCACCGTAGGCCGTTCATTACGTTTGCCAGAGGTTTTCCACTCATCGATCATTACTTGTGATATGCTTTGCCCAGGCGTTAAGCGCTCGGCAGTCCCGTCGATCAGACCAATTTGTTGGGTGGTATATTTGAGCCCAACTTTGGCGGCGATTTCATGATACTTTAGCGCCCCTGGGGCACTGCAAGCCTGCGCATCCAGACGTTTCGGTATAATGGCCATTAGTTTTCGCCAGCAGTTATTCACATCAAGTATTGTAGCCAACTTGTATATATCGTTGTCATCGACACGCCGCAATTCTGTGCAGCGCGTATATTTTGAATATACGGGAACGGAATTTGTGTTGTTACACGCGACCGCCCAGCCGTTTGCCCTTGCTTTTGTCATTTCCATTTTATTTAGTTTGATGTATCTTTCAGCTCTTAGCACATATGTACGGCTCGAGTGGGTGGGGCTTTAGTCTGACTGTCATGTGCTGTTATAAGATCATTTTATATTTGCTTGCTATTGTTGCACTTTCGTTTTCACTGAATTTTCCTATGAGCCATCATCAATGGTTTCTCCGCAAACACATATATATATATATATATATATGGGAATTGCCGATGCAAACAGCTGTTGAAACTTCCACCGTTGCCTCAACGATAAGTCATCGATAACTGTAACGGTTTTGCAAAACTGCAATAATTGCAATTTATTTGAAATGAAAACACTAAAAAATATATAGATTTTTTTTATTTCAATACAGCTGAAAAAAGTGTTGTATAATGGATACAATTACATTAATTAGATTGTACAAAAATACTCATAAACAAGGACGAATATAAACTGATAAGGTTGTAAAACTTGGATAAAGTTAGCTTTGTGCTTAGCCTAGTTTTACATTTCTTTGATTTTTCCCAAACAGATTTACATATGTATAAAGTGATAAAAGATTTGTGTTTTTACGTTTGTTTTAAGTGTATATGCTCTACTTATTTAGTATATGTTTAAGGTCACTTTCTTAATTGTTTCGCATATGTTCAATTCGCTGAGGTTTCGCTAGTAAAGACGGAATGCTTGCTGATTTAATTCTAAACGAGACTCTTGAGTTTCAGTGTATTTTGTAAAGCTGTGCGCTTCGCCAAAATAAATCCTCGGACGGTATAATCTTACATTTCTTAATAACTAAATGTTGGCGTTGGTATAGAAAAATGTGGTTATAAACAATAACACACTCATAAATAGCGCAGAGTTAATGTTGTGACCATGGCGCGTATTTGCCGCATTACGCGTTGTCTTTCCCATTTGGAAGCGCAGCGTTGGACTTGACATCCGTCCGTCGCCGCCATTACTGAAGGCAAGGACACGCATATTATAGCTCTTACCGGGCGTCAGTGTGTTGATATAGGCCTCTAGTTTGTTTCCTATTGGCACGATGGTATTATTGGCGGTGATCATATTCTGATCCGTCTCCCAAATGCGAACCTATCCAACGAAGAGATATTTTATATTGATTTCATTATTTAAATCGCTTGTACAATACCTTGTAGCCTGAAAGAGGCTCCTCATCTTGTGCAGGAGATACATAACGCCATACAACTCGTACAGTGGACGGATTTATGCCATACACATGCACTGAAGATGGCGGTTTCTGTGGCGCCTTGCGATATGTACGTTCTAGTGTAAAAAACGGAAGATTAATATTTTTGAAATGTTATTAGACAATATTAAGAGCACCTTCAAAACGTTCACTTTCGGGACCCTCGCCAGCCGCATTATATGCCATAACTTTGACAAAGTAATACGTATCCGGTTGTAGACCCACGATAAGTGCCCAGGGTCGCGTAGTTCGAGACAAATAGTAAACGGCATCTTCTTCCTGATGCTCTGTCTTCCAATACTTCAACTATGGTTACAAACCAAACATTAAAACCCAGACCAGACCAGCATATTTTTAGCTATTCCCAACTTACTCTGTGGCCAATCAGTTTGCCGCGAATATTTTCACGAGACATATCAATTGGACTCCAAGAAACGTTGAAGCATGTGGAATTGTAGGCCAGCGCAAATGGTTTCTGTGGCGCCACTTGCGGCATATCTTCGGCAGAGTAAATAACCACTGTTTCGCTCTCGGGCCCCTTGCCCATGCTGTTGATTGCCTGTACTTTCACTTCGTACTCCGTGTAGTAGTTGTTCAACGGTATGTTGACCACAGCTATGCCGACATTTCCTTGAACTTTTTTAACATCTGTCGCCCATTCGAGAGCACCCTTCAATTTCCAGAACACCTTATAATGTATGCCATGGGCATGCTGCTCCTGAGGCAATAATGGATCCCAGGTAATAGTCAGATCACCAATCTTGCCACCTCCGCCTCCTACGTTTCGTGGCGCAATATACGGTATATCATCGTATGTGCTGTAAATAGGTGACGGAGCCGAGGGTGCTCCAATGCCCAAGTCATTGACAGCAGTCACACTGAACTCATAGGAAGACCACGGTGTTAAATTAGTAACTTCAGCCTGCTGGCGAGACGTGTAACGATCCACTTCACGCGCCTGCACGTGCATAGAAACGTTAACCCATGTGCGATTCCAGTTGGTGCGACCAAGTATGTTATAGTAGCGTATGGGCCGGCCATTATTGACGCCATCGACCCACTCGATGATGGCTCTAGTCTTGCCAATCTCAACAACCTGCACACCACCTGGAGCACCAGGAGCACCTTCAATGATGACACTTGTCTTGGAGCTAATCTCGTTGACAGCTGATTGGACTACACACTCGTAATCGCCCGAATCGCGCATCGTTGTGTTGTGCACAGTTAAGCTGTTCCAGTCGACGATCTGTAAAGGCATTAAACCAAAACTTTAAATTTGAACGAATTTGACTGAGATTTGACGTACAATGCGCCCCGTTCCATCGTGATTATTACGTAGTATTTCCCCATTACGTTTCCAAACGTAAGCAATATCAAGCAGCTCATCATAGACAGCTTCGCAGTGCAGATAGATTAGATCGTGCTCGCGGGAAACAATTCGTTGTGGGGGCGTCTGCAAAAACCGGATTTCCTCTGCGAAATGATGAGAGAATTTAGTAAAAGTATCCCAAAGAAGCAGTTAACTACTTACGCAACACGATGACGCGAGCATGTGACTCATCGGTGCCAGCTTGATTGGAAGCAATGCAAGAGTACATGCCCTCATCATCACGAGAGGTGGGTGAGATGATGAGCGTGCCACTGGGAAGTATGCGACGATGCCCGCCGGATCCTAACAACTGACCATCTTTTTTCCATTGGAACTTGGGACGAGGTGCTGCCTCTGGATCGCAAACAATAGTCGTGTTGCCATTGTAAACAGCATAGATCTCAGATTCAAGGGGACGCTTCTTAAACGACGGTTTCATAGATAGCACTCGTAACTGCGCGGAACTAAAGGAAGTCTTCAGTTGATTTTGTGCACCACACTGGTACATGCCCTCATCCTTTTCCTTTTCTAGGAACTTTATAGTTAACAAATTATCCTGTATAACATAACGATCACGATTTATTGTCAAGGGATCGAGACGTTCGGCGTTTTTGTACCAAGTGTAGTTGGCATCGGGTATGGCAAAGGCTTCACAAATAAATGTCACATCACTGTTATAATCCTTTATCATATCCTTAAGTGGTATAGTGAACTCGGGACGCATTTGAATATTAACATATATGGATTTCTCCAGGGTCTTGCGCGGATTCGTAATACTGCAGGTGTATTGACCATTATCACTGGTCGTGGCATTCCTGATAACCAAAACGCGACCATAGCTAGTAATGAAGGCATTGCGCTGCAACGGCTGGCCATTTCGCGTCCAGTTGTAAGACGGTATCGGATAGCCAAATGCCATGCATTCTAAACGAATCTCATCTCCGGCAACAGGAGCTTCAGGGAATATCTTGGGAAAGGTGTTGGCGAAGATTAACGTCTGATAGTTGCTATTAGGAGTCACACGCAGTGGGAAAAACGGTCCATTCCGACCCGTGTCTGAGACAAGTGTTTGCACCGTACATGAATAATTTGCCCGATCTACAGTTTCAATAAACGAGAAGTAGAGAGCTCCGTCATGGGACACAAAAACACGTTGATCTTCCTCTACGAAATTGGGGAAATAATCGCGTGCCCAATAGTAACGAACTGCTGGATAATGCTGGGGCGGATCACAGAATATAGACTTGCCCCAATTCATTTCGCTCGATTCTGCCGATCGCTTCAAATTGAACTCCATGATGAAACCAAAGTTAAGATGCGCACTCTCAGAACGAATGCTGCCAAACTTATTTTCTGCAACGCAATGATATAAGCCCTGGTCCAATGCTTGTTTAGGCTCATATATTATCAGATTGCCGCCTGATATGGTGTACCGATCTTCTACTAATGGGTCGATACGCTTGAATTCTAGAGTATCATTCACGTAGATCTCCCGATACCATTGGTAGGTGGGCGTGGGGTAGCCACCAGCCAGGCAGCTAAGCGAAACATCATTGATCAAACGATTCTTGTTAACATCAAAGACTGTATCGTTCGGCTGCTTCACGAAGTATGGACCACGTGGGATGCGCTCTAGATCGCGTATGTCCAAGCCATAGGTATATGGACGTTTATCATCCAGCTTGATATAGACATTGTCCGGGCTGTACAAAGCCTTCGACTCGCAAATAAATAGATTCATTTCGATTTCGTAAGCTGGCATAAACATCCAGCGATCGTGTTTCTTAGAGTAAGCATATACCACACGATCGCGCACATAGCCATTGTCCCCATAGGCCTGGTTGGGCCCTGCAAAGTGTTATTGATTAAAAATATGTTTGTATATACATCATGTTTACGCTTACCGTAGAAGCCACGTAAATTGTTTTGATTACGCTGGTTCAAATTATTTGTGCCAGTTAAGGCGTTGTAATATTGATTCGGATTGTTGAAATTGCGATTGTTCGGATCGTTTTGGACGAGGAAGCGGTTGTCGTTTAGATCTTCGTTTTCAAGCGCCTGCTTCTCATCGAAGGCGAATGAGTCTTCGATCTGAACCAGTTGTGAATTGTCATCGTTGACCCAGTTTTGTGGGCCCGTTTGCCGGGCGGATATGAAGAAACGATTGTGTCGTTGATTTTGTAGTATGAGCTCCTTTAGAATAAATGCATGCTTCTCCACATTATCCACATGCACCAAGTCCGCCGTGTATGCCTTGCATATCTTCTTCGCTTCCGCCCAGTTACGTTTCGGCGAGCGTATAAACCGATAGCATGTCTGTCGAAAAGACACCCAATGCTCGGGACAGAAGTTATCCTCATCAGTGAACATATCACGGTATCCTAACGCTGAGGTGCTAGTGACACTATTACGATTAAACGGATCATATTGGGGGCCCGTATTGCCAATGTTGCCCGGCCCAATAATATTACCACCACCAACGCCCATCAGAGGTCGATTGCCGTCATAGTTAGTATTGTAGCCATTATAGCCAGAGCCGCCGTAATTGGGATTACTTGGCTGGTTGCCAAAATCCAACAGTGGATTGTCGTATTGTGTGCTATCCTGGTTTGATTGCTGCCCCGTGTACAGTGGATTATACCGTGGCGCATAGTCCTTGTTATAACTGGGCTGATATGACTGAGGTTGCTGACCTTGCGTTTGCGGCAACGGCAGGCCCGACTGTTGTTGTTGTTGGGTTTGTAGGTCGTTTGGCATTTGAGCTCTAGTCGTTGCCAGCACCAACAATGGCACTAGGCCGCAGATTAGAACCCCGCTCCTTGTTGACATGGTGACACGGTTTAGTTTTATTTACAGTTCGTTGTGTGAACTTTTCCAGCTGGCCTTGTGCAACGGACTAAAGGCACATTTTCGTTTTGAAGATTCTATATCTTTAAATACAAAACAATAGGCAAAGTTTATTTGCAATTTGTGATTTACGAACTGCTAATGTAAACAAATCAAAACCTAGACAGCCCATACACACGTATCACACACACAACTATGTACAGTGAAAACTAGTGAGAACGGAAGGACTGTCGAAACATTCAAGCTTGCACGATAACACATAAACGTAAGTTAAAAAGTTGAATTATTTATGGGTACGCTTCCATTGCACATGCAAATGATCTTAAGTCTAATTAAGTACACGCTTGTGTGTGTGTTTGCATCTGTGTATGTGCTCTATTAGGCGTGGTCTTATTGGATGTTTTGGGTAAACAAACCGACGAATGAAACCGACTATTTAGTCATTTCATTTATTTTTTTTCTTCAGATTTCCACTAATTTTTCTTTTAGTACATAATTAGTCCAATATTCTTGGCAACACCCCAAAAAGTTGATAGCGCCTCCGCCCAAGCAAAGCTACGCTTAGTCAACAACCCAAGCTTGAACCACACCTTAAATTAAGAGCTATAAATGTTTCTGACTTTAAATCAATCACAGCTATATTTTCAGTTCGCAAACATTGTTTAGTCTTCTTGTGTTGTAACACTAACCAGTTGTTCATAGATTATTCACAAGACACTTGAAAACTAAAGTTGAATGAAATAAAAACAATAACGACACACTAATCCGTCCAAGCCACGATTTAGTGGACGATAACCGATCGCAATTGCAAGCAACTCGTTGTAAAGAGTTGCCAAGTGCACTAAATATAGTGCCTCTATAATGGTATGACACGTTTTATTTTATAGAGCCACGAGTAAACGGATATTACCGACTGGAATATATGGATACATACATTTTAAGGCTAACATTTCCATAATTTAGTCTAACTTGTTTCTATTTACACTAGAATAAAATACTTTGAAGGGATTTCAATTTAATTTATTATATTCGATGCCTAGTCGACGCGACTTATCGATATTTAAACAACAAACCCGTCATGTTCTTATCGAATTTCATCCGAGTGGTGATGTGTAATAACCAAAGATTTGCTGATATTTCAAACAAAAACAATTCTATTGAAGCGGCAATTCGGGAAAGCAGGGAGCGAGAATTAACACAAAGAAGATGAATTATAATCCAAATGCGGGTATAAGGAATCGTAAGTGGGAAAATTGTAAGGAACAAGCTACGGCTACGCAAGTATACCACGAAGGCAGCTGCTGCTGCTGCCGCTGTGGTGGCGGCCGCCGTTACTGCTGAATGAGCTGCAGCTGGCGGTTATTTTAGCTGCCACTAGTAGTTAATTGTTGACCTGTTCGATTCGTTGCTAACGCTTGCACTGCTAATTGTGTGTTTCGTTTTCCTAGATTATTTACTGCGTGTATAGCTTGAAATTACCTTTTCCCCCTTAATGCTTAACCTCCTGATCCAATTAGATTTGTAAGTTTTAATACAGCTCTGTTTTACACAAATAGCACAAGGCGGACGCTCTCGACCTATTAAACGGGTGAGTGATGTGAACGCCATGGGCCCAAGCGCATCTATGCCCCCTGGTTCCGCGTTTATGCCGCCTACAGCATCGCCTACTATGTTCGATCCGAATATGTACGGCGGCCCATCTCCACAGCAAGTTAACAGCTACGGCTATAATGCGCCACCGCCAACAGTAGCACCGGCACAACAACAGCAACAAAGCTACGGCTTACCACCAGGTCAACAGCCAATACAGCCACCTTCTGGACCAGCCGTATTTGGCATGGCGGCACCGCAGGCACAACCGTCGCAACCATTTGGTGCAGCTCCTGGCGCAGCAGGAACCAGCCAATATCCACAATTCGGGATGTTCCAGCAGCCCATTGTGCAGGATATGGCCATGCAATACGGCCAAAAGTTGGCTGATCAAGGAAAGCAGCTGGTAGAGAACCAGTTCGAGAGATGGGTGCCTGTCGCCAAGTTGAAATACTATTTTGCAGTAGATAATGCCTATGTCGGACGTAAGCTACGTTTGCTATTCTTTCCTTATGTGCACAAGGTAAGCCAGTATATATTAAGCTCTCAATGAAAAACAACATAATATAACGATACGCCTTAATCTCTCGGTACCTAAACAGGATTGGTCACTGAAATATGATCAGGAGCATCCCGTGCAGCCACGTTATGATATTAATGCTCCCGACCTGTATTTGCCAACCATGGGCTATATAACATATGTGATTGTTGCTGGTCTACTCTTGGGCATGCAGAATCGATTCTCACCGGAACAATTGGGTATTCAAGCATCCAGCGCAATGGCGTATAGCATATTCGAGCTGGTCGTCTATTCGATATCTTTGTACGTGATGAATGTGAAGACGAGCCTTAAGACATTGGATTTGCTGGCATTTACCGGCTACAAATATGTAAATATTGTCTTCTGTCTGATGATTAGTACGCTCTTTTTTCGCTCCGGCTACTACGTCGCACTGCTTTATACCAGCTTTTCATTTGGCTTCTTCCTGGTGAGTTGCTTATTTGGTTCTAGCTCGAAACATTCATTTGATACTTCTTCTACAGCTGCGCACCCTCCGTACTAAGCTGTTGCAGGACAATACGCCGGCCGCACCCAGCGGTGCCATCAACTATGATCCGTATGGGAATCCGCAACAGTTTGACTACAGCGGCGGACGAAAGAGGAAGCTGTACTTTCTTTTCCTTGTGGTTGCCGGTCAAATCTTATTTGCGTTTCTGCTCTCGAAACATTTGTATTTGCCCGGTGGAGATCCATCGATTAAAACACTTTAAAAATCTGTAGTAATAAATGTACGAACTCATTGAATCAATCGGGTCACATTAAGTTAAACCCGCACACTCACACATACGTGGACACCCGCCTCAGTGTACTCTTCTGTGTGTGCATGGCACATTCTCTCTTTCTCTGAAGTTGAGGCGTTCAATGTTTTCCAAGGCAAAGGCAAAATAATTTCCAGAATGTTAAATCTTTTGATTAGTTTATGTGTTTAGAGATACGTTACTTAAAGTGCACGTAATATTAATTGAAATTTCGGTGTACGTGATCCATATACATATTATTTTGTTTAAAAAAGGTATCAGCAATTTTTTATAAATAAACAGTGCTTAAAAAATCTAATCGAATTTATGAAATGAGACTAAGTTATCCCGAAAAAAAAAAAAACAAAAACTTTCATATTGAAACAGCGTTAAAGTACTTTTAAATGTTTTTTATTTCGTCCTTGTTTTCTTTTATGTAGTATATAGTTTTTATTGAAATTTTAGTCTTTATTACTGTAACGTGTTGCTTGGTTGGTTGGTTGTTTGCCTGCTTTGCGCTTTGTTCACAAAGCCTTCTCTTCATAGTGGACTCATCCACTCTCTTTGCCTCTGCACTTATTGGCTACTTTATGTGATTCTTGATCTGTTCTTTATTTAATTTTTTTTTTTTAGAAATTTCTTACTAGTTTCACGTAACGACTTGCTTTTATAAAATATAGGCCAGTATGAAATTTTTGTTTTCCGTTTCCTGTTAACGTTTACGTGTTCGTTTCTGTTGTTGCTTTTGCTTTTATTTCTAATTTGTTGGGTGTGTCTTCTGTTATGCATGCTCTTTATTAGTTATCATTTATGTGTGGCTGACTTTTGCACTCGAATAGCGTGAAAAATAATTAATAATAATCATAACGATAACAGTTCCTACATTAGGTTTTAGTTCTCGTTTTTCCCTCATCGTACTTCATTTATTAATAATGCGTACTAATTAGTTTCTCCTCCACTTTCAATCTATATACATATATATATAGTATATATATATATTTATATAGTGTATAAGTAGTTCGTTAGTTGGGGGCTCAGTAGAAACAGAAATGTGAAAATTCGCTAGCTTCCAGTTCGGAGATATCTCTTTGAAGTCGACTAAGCAATGTTTATTTAGTTTTGTTCTGTGTATTTGATTTTGCTTTTATTTATGTGTGTATGTGTGTGTATTATGCTAGCGCTTAGTAAATAGTTATAAACATGCTTTGCTTTGTTTTCAACAAATTCCACGTATTAAAAATAATACATTTACAACTAATCATAATCCGAATCTAAATATATAGATAAATTTCCATATATATATATATATGTATATATATTTAATTGTATATATGTATGTTCATATATAAATGTTTGTTTTTGTTCTGCTGCCTGCTGCTGTTGCATATAAATCGTAGTTATGTTTTACATAACTATATCTCGTACATGTATCTATATATTCTTGTTTCGTGTTCTTTCAAAATTGGAATACAAAAGGAGGGTGCAACAAACGTAGTTCTAAAATAAACAGTATAATGCGAATGGAAAATAATTTAAAACACTGCCTAACGGGGAATACAATTTGAAATCAATCGCTAGCTCTAACCTAAATCACCGACTGTGCCGCCTCCTGCTGCTTGACAAGATTACGCTGATAGTTGATCGCATTCACTTTAACGAACTATATAACCGTGCCGCCTGTGGGCGCTGTTTGGCTGGGCGACATGTGCTGAGCAGCATGCTGAGGATGAACAGAAGAAGAGCACAGGATTAATATGTAGCTGCGATGGAGTTACTTTTTAGTGCACCTACCGTACTGTGTCCCGGCCGCGCCCACGTGTAAATGAAGCCATCCTGACAAGCCGTCAAAAAGCAATCCTCGCGAAATATAAGAGCTGTCAGACGCTCGTGCGCTATCTTCTTGCAAATGAGCGGCTCCAAGATTGGACATTCGTCGAATCGGGGACACGCGGGTGTTCCTATCAACTTCATGGGATCATAGCTACTCACACTGGTCGACGACTGTCCAGCCGTGGCCAGAGAGGAATTGTGTGACGATTTGCTCAGCTTCAACGAACCAAAGCTGTGCCCGGTCCCACTTATTCCTATCGATGTACCACTGCCCGACTCCAGCGCCGAAGAATGGACCACATTTGAGGAGCTGTTGTTGCTATTGCTGCTCTTGTTGTTGTTGCTGTGATTACTCTGATTATGTTGATTGTAGCTCTTTAGCATGCTCATCGCCTTCCGGTGCTGGCGATGATTTGTCGCCGTCGAACCGCTGCCTTCATATCCAATTGTGCCCGATCGCTTTTCTGAGTTACTCAAAAAACTGAAATTGGATATACGCTGCGTGAAGCTGTTTAAGGCGCTAAACCCGCCGCTGCCCGCATGGGAGTTGGATTTGGTCGAGCTAGTGGAATTTTTGCTATTATAGCCGGACGTAGAGTAATTGGAGTTGCTAGCGCGCGGCCCGCTGCTGTCAATACTATCCGATTTCGTCGCACTGATGCAGTTCGGAAACTTAATCGAATTGCTGTTGCCATGGGATCGGCTATTCCCTTTGGATGTGGATGCGCCAGCAGGTGCCGCAGCTGTTGGCGCCGGCTCTGTTTCGCAGCATTCATCGGGCGGCGTATTGGCATTGGATGATTGCGAGGATATCGTGCAGTTGGCCGTGGAAAATTTACTGGAGCTACTGTTGCTGTGCTCGGTCGCTCCGGTAACGCCACCACCTCCCGTTTCTCTGACGGGACTACAGCTGCCCGAATCAGCAAAATGGTTAGGCTGCCCCATGGCGACGGGTCTTATCACTTTGATGCCATCCGCATCGAGGCCGCCGTTCATGTAGCTGCTGTCGTTCAGTTGCGTGCTATTAACGCGTTGGCGCATCGTCAGAGGGTGCCGCAACACATCTTCCGTAATGTCCCACAGGCAGATTTGTGTATCCTGACTGACCGAACCGAGACGATAGCTGATCGCCATCTTATCCGGCGCCAGCGCCGCCGACGAAGCATCTGAGCGAAACGAGGACGAGTGCGTACGCATCCGATTCGTATGTAACGGCGTTGAATTCTTGTCGAATTCTTCGAAGCATCCATTGGCTGTCGAATCGCCGGAGAAACGATCCTCCCTAGATGCGGTATATTCGTTTAACTGATTCTCATCATCACTGAAATCGCCGCCATCCCAGTTTGTATACGAGGTGGTATACGGATCAAAGGCCACCACGGATACCCACGACCGATGGCCCTGGCCGCGTGCAACAACACGTCGCTCATGCAATGACCATACTGTCACGAGATCATCTTCCCCGCCAACAACAATGTACTTCCCGTCGGGAGACCAACAGACACAGAGGAAGCCACCAAAGTAGGAACGCGCAATACCCAATAGCTCCATGGTGTCGTAGTGAAAGACACGCAAGAAGCCATCCTGTGAGACGAGCGCCAGATTGGAACCACACGGCGAGAAGCATAGCTCGTTGATGCAGCAGTTGTCGGTGCTGAAGACCCATTTGTAGAGCGGATTACGAGTCGACTTCGATTTGCAGGTGAGTATCGTGTAGCCGTCGCCCACCTTGAATGGTTGATAACTGGGCGCTGTGGCCGCGCAGGGCAGCTCCTCGTTGTACAGATACAAGTGTCCCGACGCGTGCGAGGCGAGAAACATATGTGGCGTATTCGGCAGCCATTTCAGGCAGGTCACTTTGGTCTTGTCGATCAGGCGCTGCAATTTATATACATAGCATTGATTACATTGATATAGGTTTTATATTTTATTTCTAGCTCACCTCTTCGTTAAATAGTTTACGTAACTCGCGCGGCCCTTGCTGCGGCGATACCAACTGTATTTGTCCCGTTGTGAAACCTACGAGCAGCGGTGCACCAGTGGGCGTGGCTGCGCTTGCATTGAAGTCATGACAGCTGGGATTTGTGCCCTTGTAGAATTTCTTATCGATGGGTTTGCTCATCTCGGTGCCCTGCAAAGCCAACGGGAGTAAACAAAGCCAATTAGTCATACGCATAATACATTTATCTAACAAAAGGCCGACTAACAACAAAGTCTCTCGAGAAGCATTGAATTTGTTCAAGAATGCTTTGCTGGATGCTGAGCTTCCAGTCACCAAATGCTGGGGTGTGAATAATGGGAATAAGTCTTTGAAGATTATAACAATTGAAATTATGACGACCCGGCTTAAGAATGTCTTTCAGCTATGGCCAATCGGCACCATTTTGGCGAGCTCCTTATGGAAATTAGCTGCTTGTTTAGTTCATCTCTAAGCTGGGGCCACCTGATCAAAGAACGATTCTAAAACTTCCAACTGGTGTTCGGCGATGGCAAAGTTAAAACAATGAAAGCTGTAGCAGTTTGAATAATCAGATGAAGCAGCTGTTTAGCTACTTGGTAAATATGGAAGAGCAACCGAATGCTGTATACTTGGCAAAACGAATGAGTTATTGTTGTTTCATTTTAGACAGGTGCTTTGGGCATTTACATGCTCTTGGGCTATATATATTATATATGTATATAGTATATAAGCTCATTCGGAAATCAATCAAATCAGATGCATGTCCCACCTGAGGTAGGGTATATAAAAAGAGCACACAGAAAACTGACAAGTTGGATGATTTGCAGTGGAAAAGCTGCCTTCGAGCGTAATAAACACATTTAAATAAAAGCTAAGCAAGCGAATTGATCAACAACAACCACAGACCCAACAACAACAATATGAGGCACAAGAACGGCAGCTAAATAACAAACGCTGCGAGAATTGGATCAAATTAAGCGATTGTGTTTGGGGTAGCGCTTTTTGTGACATCGGAGAAACTGGATACATGCCGTGCGTTGAGGGGCAATGAGAAACGAGCTGAAGTACCACCTTAGTGGGCAATTGCGAATTTCTACGGGGGTTTGGCAGAGCTGCGGTAGGTGAGACTATTACACGAGCAACGCCGCAAGGCGCACCCATCGTATGCACTTGTCCGCCCGCTTATCAGCATGCATATTGCTGATAAAGAACTACTTCTGAGATCTGTGAAAGTTCCGCCGCGTCACTGTCACGGACGCAGTGGGGAGAATGGGGAATGTGTGAAATTGTGAATATGATATTGAAATAGTAGCTATATTTCCGCTCACCTTCTTAACGCCACGAAACGCATAAACATAGAGATCACGTCCGAAATTGAAGCAGATCCTATCGCCTCCATAGATCTGGTTGGTTGGCAAACCATTTTGATCGAGCACTCCGCCATTGGTCATCGAGTGCATGGAGATACCGCCGCCCAGCCGAGTGTCCACGG
>JABVZY010000267.1:6864214-6875094 GCA_020883555.1 Drosophila nannoptera
TTGCTGACCGAGTCAGGTTGACCGCTTCCCTTAGCTTGACGCTCTGCAATTTGCCATTTCGTGTTGTTTTGTTCAGGTCCAAATGTGCGGTGACAATTGCTTGTTTTTTTTTTTTTTTTTTTTTTTGCCAGTTCAGATGGCAAACACACAGTTCACACATACCACAAATGTGTTTGCGCTTCAGTTTGCAATTTTCTTGCAAAAAGCTTTCATTTTAACCTTCTGCGTTGTGGTCTGGTCTCTATGTAATTTGCCCCCAACCCGGAAATTTTATTTACTATTGCTTTCATCGTAGTTTATGGTCCTATCTAACGGTGGCAATCCATCTGCTGTGTTTTATCAAGGCTAAAGTTAATTGCTTTATAATCAATTTACAATTAATAATATCCATTCTTGGAAAAAATTTAATCATGATAAGGTCGCTTTCAACACACACACATACAACTGACAAAAAATTGCTCGCCGGATATTATCATCGGAGCTAGATAACTTTTAATTGGCCTTCGGTCAATTGCAGTTGCGCAACGTACGCCATGTCTTCCAATCGAAGCAACCTAGGTAGCCATCCTGTTTAACGAACGCCAAACCATCCGGGCATGTAAGCTCCACGGGCTGAGAGTCTTCACTTTGGCACAGCCAGAAATTGGTCAGCGCCTGGCTGGGCTGTGGCTGCTGTAGATTTTCGCCCGTGCATGGTCCGACTGTTACGTCTAAATTGACACAGCTCGGATTAATTTCGGCCGCAGGCATGCAACCGGAAAATGTATCATTCAACACAAAGTAGTAGTTCTTCTTGCACTGCGAAAGCATAGGCTTGTTATTCAGACAGTAGTAGTATTTATGCGGATCTTCAGCGGGCCAAGTGTATGTTTGATATAGGCAAGTATCGGGCGATGTAGTTGTTACATCATCATCGGAGTAAAGGCTGGCCGCACAGCAGAGCGCGAGAATGCTAATAAAGGCAACAGTATCTATGGATGGGAAAAACTAACATCATTATTTTGACGAAAGTTAGTAACAGAAAAATATTTTCATTTCAAACAATCATTTGCGCCGTCAGTTAATCAAGGGACAGATTAGCATATTTCATAGTGAATGGTAAGGCACTGGCAGAGCACTTTCAGGACGCTGAAAATGTCTGAGGTCGTTGTGAATGGTATAAACTAGAGTTTTTTTGGCAAAATCTGCGAGTTTATTACAATTTTCACTTGTGTCGAATTTTTGAGATCTGGGTAACAATGTATATGTATATGAAGTATTGAAATTTGTTAAATTGTCCGAGTCGCGTTTATATTCATATTCATATACATATATGCATTTCGTGTTTACACTTTTTTCACTTTAGTACTTTAGGGGTAAGTTGTCATTCACCTCTTAGCATGTTGACGATTTCAGAGTTGAAAATGGACTAAATTGATTCAAAGCTTTGTTTGCTATTTTATGAACTTTGTTGAAGATGAAATCGGACGGCTTATCTGAACCGCATTCCATATTATGCCCAATGTCTTATTGGGAAGGTTCCATGGATGTCGCTTATCGGGGGCGCCAAACAGATAACCAAATTGCTTTGCGGGTATTGGTAGGCTCAATGTTTTAAAAAATTTTTAATTTTTCGTTAGTCTTATCATTTGAAGCTATTTGGCAAATTCGAGAATAGGAATCCATTGGCAGAGTATTTATTTGGAAATTCTTTCTTCAATCAGCTGCTGCGCATGTGCCGTCGGCAAAGTTTTAATAGAATTTCAGGCCACATGCCTATTCGAATTTATGTCGATTATGTTGTCAACTTTTGCTCTGCCCGAAGTTTCCCTATTTAAACTTGGTGCGCATAAAATAGACTGCAAAAAGTGGCTTGGCGAACGACACCGGAACAGCAGCCCGGAAAGAAGTTCAATTGACAACGTGACTCAACAACAAAGAAAGCACAGTGAAAGCGAATGGTGAACTTTTTCCAGCAGGTAATACGGCCTACGCCAAAGTCCGCATCTGAGCTCAATTGCCGCAGCTGGCTGGCTGTCTGGAATTTAGCTGTAAGCGAAATCAATTAGAACTTTTGACAGCGGCACCTGCACTGGCACCTGCTCAATTCGAGCTGCCCTGCACGGCGAGGCGTCTCTGGTGCCTGTCATGTCGCTGGAGTTTGTAATTAAATTTTGTCTGATTGCCTTGCAGCAATAATTTCCAATTTACCTTCATTGGAAAGGCAATTAATGTTACGCTATCGCATTGATAAGGCGCATGTCACCTTTTGTCAACTTTTTTTCGCTGTATCCGATCTTTTTATTTTTCGCTGTGATACTCCTCTTTCAGTAGTCTAATTTTAAGGCTTTTCGTTATGTTTTTAGTATTTGTGAGTCATATCGTATATATTGACGCAAATAGAATGGAATTTTCAATGCATGCGAACAATAAACAAAATCGATTGAATTAAATATAAAATTTATTAAATAAATACTTGATTATACCAATATTTTGGCATGGAGAGATAGGGAGATACAGATAGAAAATGGTATGACCTAATTAAGATATCCGTTTGTTTACGTACCTTCATTCAATATTCACTTTAGGCCTAGAGAAAGTGAACTATGCCTCTTTATCTAATCAGTCAAATCTCGACATGAACAAATTCAACCATCTTCATGAGGTAAATAGCTGCACAACGTCACAGATGGCATCGACAGGGAACAGTAAGGGTGAAACTCTCGAGAATGTGGCAATGGAAAGGCCAGAAGATAAAAGCGAGAGCAATAAAAATATTGCAATGAGTATAAAAATGAATGGCGATGGCTTCATATCAATCAGTCAATGTTTTTGTGTCACACAGTAAAGAATATTATAGTGCATATAGCGCGAACATCCACAGCACATTGTTTGGAACAAATAGAGACGTAAAATAATAAAAAAATAACAATAAGAGTAGCCGCATAAAGAGAATTCGTGACAGTGTTGTGTGTTCTGTTCATAAAAGTTGCTGATGAAATTATTTATGAGAAATGCGCGGAATGGCGAGATACAACTGAAGCGGCAGCAGCCAATAATGATGATGATGCTGTTGGCGATGTTGATGACAATGCTGGGGGTTGGCCACGCATCCGTTGAGGCCACGAATGCAACATGCAAACATGCCACGAACATGTGGGGCGATCCGAATCCCAACATATTCTACGTATGCTCTGTGGCAGAGCAAATGCCATCACCGCTGCAGCTGCGTTGCCCAGAGGGACGAGGTTTTTTCAACGGACTCGGCCATTTGGGCTGCCTGCCTTATGACCAGTGGCCAGCCTGTCGGCCCAGCGTTCCGTTAACGGCCAGCTGCAACAGCAGTGAGCCGCACGCAAAGGACCAGCCATGGGCCGCGTTGGATCCCAATCAATTCTACATGTGTCCGGGTGTTAATGCTGCGCCCCTCCGTCTGAACTGTGCACCCGGCAAGGGATTCGTGCAGACGGCAAAAACAGTGGGTTGCACGGACTGGTCACACTGGCGGCGGGTAATGCAATGCGAGGCTTATTACTGAAGCAAGGGAAGACCCTGAACGCTTGCATAGCAACGCACAACACAAAAGCAAATGAAGGGTGTTCCATATGCATAGTTATAACCAGGCCAAAAATGGCAACAGTAATGCGGTTCTGTGTGCATATAAATTGTGAAAATATACTCGAAATGTGCATATCGATGTGGATATTTAATACCATTTCCGTTATTCCAAAAATTAAATGGAATGTCACTTTAATGGTGATGCTCGCTTTGAATTTATTAAAGGCTTTTGTTACGATTTTCGTTTAAAAATATGTTAATTTTTTTTTCATTTTAATTTTTTGTTTTAAATACTTAAAATATTAACTTTGCTTATCATAATTCTGAACTTTGTAACCTGATACGCCTATTGACGCCAACAAGTTCTGCTTCCGTCAATCAAAATAGTCTCTAAACTCTTTTTATCAAGCCCCGGTGAACAGGTTCGGACCTTAATTCAGTTGAACTTTTGTCATTGATTCGCTCTCTTGCCTAGCCATCCATTTTACATTTGTGTACAAGCGCGCGGGCCAGTGTGCGTGTGCATGCGACCCGTATGCCATTCAGGTGTTTCCGTAAAACCGGGCAGCACTCAGCTGATGCCTGTGGGACAGACGAAAAAGAGAAGTGGAGCTGTACGATTAATCGGAAATTGCATTCTACTTTGATCCCATACCGCGCCAGGATATTACAGCCAATGTGGACGACAGGGCATGGTCGCTATCAGACTTTAATATATGTTCGATGTGTAGTTTTCCTGCTTTTTTTAAGGCTAGCAAACAAGAATTTCCTTTTCGCAACAAGATTTGTTGCATTTGAGTATCGATTATTGATTAATGTTCAGATCGGTGTAAGCAAGTATGAAAAATGGCATAAAATCTGAACAACACATACCCATTATCAAGCGTTGCTTTCGGATTCATTTCGTATGCCTTCGTACGTTTTGTGGGAATTGATGAAATTGTTTAACTCAAATGGAACGGGGCAATTAATTAACTGAAAGCAACACACAGACAGAGCTTTGCTTAGGGCAGCTGGGCTTAGTGTAGATTTCCGTGGGGTATATAAGCCCAAAATGTGGGCAAAAATGCAATACAAGCTGCAATGGATGCAAATGGATGCTGGGACCGGAGCCGGCTAAAATATGCGTGAAATGCAAACAAGCTGACGTAGCTAGTCGGTTGCATGTGGCTCACGGCACGGGTGTACACGTAAGGGGTGTGCTGTATGTACTGTGGCATAAACCCATTTACAGGTGTTTGCCCAGAGTCAACAGGAGTCATCGCCGATGCAGGCGCAGCCAGTCGTAAAACATTTGTCACATTTACATTAAGAGCAACGCTGCAGCTGCAGAGGACCAGCCCCACAGCATGGTGTACCCACATGCAGCTCGTTGCTGTACTGCCGGATTGTTAGCCACTCTACTGTATGCATCCCGGCGGCCATATGCAGCTGCACACACACACAACCATAGCCTATACCCTGGCTATGCAATTTATTTGCGCACTGCACTTGCCAATTAATTCTTATCTCAGCAGCCAGGCGGTTCGTTTTCTCGGCGACTGCATAAATCAATGTGCACGTGGCGATAACTCATATACGATTGAGCCTGTGGCTCCCACACACGTGATCGTAGCGCTGGAGGCACTTCCAATATAGACTGTCAAGTCGTGTGCCTGCCGATGCAGTTCACTCAATTTCATGGTGTCAAATGAGCATGCATACAAAAGTATGTACATACATACATTTATATATGTATATGTGTATGCAAACTTTAAAGAGGAACATATTGCATATACTGCATCGCATACTTTTTTTTGCCCAGTGGCATCTAATTGAGTTGCATTCTGATGAGAGCGGAGACAAGCTAGCTGTGCCGTGTGGGGGACCTCAATTGAAAAATGGTGTTCGTGACAAGCATTCATCTCATCGGTATCCGTTCCACGGTCATTGGTTAGTTTGAGCCAATAAAATCAGTTAAGTATTGCTTTAGGTTAGAGTGAATAAAACTTGAAATATTTTAAAATACCTTCAACATTTCAAATTAATGAACTCCACTCGCCAGATTTTCCCGTGTTTTCCGCAAACACGTGAATGGCATCAATTCCAATCTGATTTGGCATTTCAATTGCAGCCTAATACCTGAGAAAATCAGTTAATCAAATTGTCGATCAGTTGACAATAATCAGGACCCCGCCCGATATTTTCCCAGCGCTAATTCACGTAATTAAAGGCATCCAATTACCGTTGTCGTTTTTTCATATTCTCTTCCGCTTAACTCCCTGGTAGCTGTCAGCAACAGCCGCACCAGAGTCCGGGGCTCGTTTCCGGGGTGTTGATTGTCAAGTGGAAGCATTGAGGTTAGGGCCTAGCACCATTTACCGTTTGCCGTCGCCGTTTTCCTCGGCGCACGCAACGACGTCGCCGATGCCGTTGGGAAAAGCGCACACTCTGGTAATTAATTATGCCAGTTGAAATGACGGAGCAGAAAACGTTCGTATTTTGCATACACAGACACAGAAACACGTACATATAACATGCCCCCGGGCAGCTATAGAAAAATGGCCGCGTTTTGCGGCCGCCACCGCCGACTAGCTCGCTGGCAAGCGGAAACGGAAATAAGTGCAAACAGTTGGCAACAGCAGCAACAACAAGTAAACAATAAAGTCACTTGGAAATTTGCCGAAATGATTTATTAGGAACGACAGTTTCATTTTTCATCGCCAAGACGGCGAGCTGAATAAGAAATTCGCCTATAATTTGTTTGCTGACAAAAACGTAACAATTCAACATGCAACTAAATGCGTATTTCCGGCCGGAAGTGCGCAACCATTGCGTGAGACAGCGTCAGCATATCCGTTTGTCCGGCCTCTAGTTATTTATCTAGTTTTTCTTACTTGCTTTCGTTTTTTCTTGCCTAAAAGCTTTTTAGTGGGTCTCGACACACGCATAGTTAATCACTGTTGCCGTAACGGATATTTCTCTTCCTTGAAGTTGAAGTGGAGCTCAAGCATGAGTTGATGTTAAAGTTAGCGTTGCGCCTTTCTGGAGAATATGCGATTTTAAAAACCGCAAGGAAACAATAAATTTGCAGCAATGTGAAACGGAAATGTTTGCTACGGAAATAGAGGAAGCACAGCCAAGGACACCAGCGACGCTAGCGACAGTAGCTACTGCATCTGCCAGTATTGTCCCTGCGGAATTTGTCGCACGGTGCCACTCACACGAACAAAGCAATTGGCGCACAAGGAGTCAACACTTTTAGCCTATGAACTGAATGACCTAGTGCTACCCTATAGATGTGAATAACATATAACAGCCAGCTGTTCTGTACTGAACAGCTTCGCAGCTCTGAAAATTATTGTCGGCTATCGCCAACGATCGAAATGTATGAAATTGATTTATTTTCAAATCTCCCATGAGGTAACGAAAGGCTTCTCTTTTGACCAGCTATGATACCCTTTACGTAAGCGCTTTAGGGTATACACAGAGAAAGAAAATAGGAATGAAAAAAATATTGCTAAGAGCCAACTTCAGTAATAGCTAGTAAATTTTATTATGACCGTGTGACCGTGCGGCCATGTGCCTGCTCCGGGCTACGGATGCTGCATGGCTGGTTGTGCTGGCCAGTCACCGGGACATAAATTATGCATATTTAGCTGAGCGAAATTGAAAACTAATTAATTACACTTGCAGCCGGAAGCACGGCACGTTGTTCGCTGGCTGCTGGGTAAACGGCGGCCCGGGCAAAACAGCTAAAGAAAAATGTTGTTCAACTTTATAATTGCCAGCATCAAGTGTTTTCCAAATTGCTCTTGGCCCTAATTATGCTACAGAAGTGAGTGAAACGTGAGACACTTTGAGCCGGCCAAAGGTTTGCAGAGGCTACGCCCGGTAGAGGGCGCAATGGCACACAGTAAAAGTTGAGACACTTGTTGGCTATTATTTTGCTCGAACAGCTGCCGGCTGCTGGCTGCCGGTTGCCAGATACAGCCTGCCACTTGCTGACAAACGAAATACTCGACCGCCTACTTTTAGGTAGGCATGGGCGTGTCCGAGTCTCTGCTTGGACAGACAACGCCCGGCCATTGTCAAACAAGGTAAGTTTAATTAATTTTAACCAGCCGAAGGCTACTCACAGATGGCGTCCTGAATTGCGCGGCAAGAGCTACAGGATGTGAATGAACGTATGTATATGCGAGCAGATTACGAGTGTTATGACATTATAACGACAATGTAAGAGGTACTGAAACCTAATTGGATTCAAGCATATCAATTCCTGCTTATAGCTAAATAGCTTTACACCTGTTTCCCTTTCCGTCTCTATCTAAAATTTTTGTTTTAAATTCGAAAGTGCCAATCAAACTGGCGTATTGATTTGCTCGCCCTCTCTTCTGGCTTCAACATCTACAACAGCAGCTGCTGCAGCCGAACTCACCAGGCCGAACCGAGGACAGTCACGTACACCTGACACGGACTCAGTGCCAGAGGGTCCGGCTGCTGCCATTTTATGTTTACCTGTTTGCCTTAAAACACCCTGCAGGGAGAGATACATCGGGTTGATTGAATGTTAAACTCAATTACAATGGCTAAAACTGAGATGAACTGTGAATTTACATTCCATTTCATATCGATTATACGTACAAAAATGTTATTATATATTTTACCATTCTGTTAAGAGACTATCGATATAATTTGTAGTGTAATAAACTATCGATTACGGCGGCGAATTCACATTGTTGCCGAAGATCGTACGCAAATATTAAAAATAAATATCAAAGCTAAGAGGTATCTCCTAGTCGGCAAATGCTGGCCGGGCCGCATTCATTTGTTTCTACCCCTCATTTTTATGGCCAAAGGTTGCCCTACAATAAATTCGCTTAGCCTGTGCTAAGCTTTTAGTAGCCTTAGTCCGGGATCTGGTAAAATTGTGTAAGTGCGAGTGTTTGGCCATGCTGGTGTTGGTGTGTGGCAACCCTTTTCAAAAAATGATACTAATAAAAATCCATGTTAATGTTGCATGAATATCTAATAAATTGGGGCCTCGCCAACACGTAGCTGCGAGTGTTGCGAGTATTTATTGATTGAACATAAAATTGGGCTATTTCATTGACGTAACAAGTTTGTATGCCAAATGCCAACCAGGGAGTCGGGCGAGCACGGTCGGTGGGCGTGGCAGTGGAATGAGCTCTCAACTGTGGCTGCTGCTCGGCTTCAGATAGTGTGTGTTGAGTAAATAATTTATAGAGCTGCCTAGCTGGCTGTGACAAATGAATGCCTCGTGCTGAGCAAGGATCTGCTTAAGTAGCTGTCGCCAACAAAATTTCCAGCAGAGTTTATCGATTTTGTTGCCGCAGCTGAGTCGTCGCGATGCAGACGCATCGCCTGAAATCAATGCAAGTGTCAGCTGCGGTTGAAACATTGTTTGCCTCCGCTGCACCCTCGGGTCCCTCCCGCAGTCGCTGTCTGCGGGTAAACAATGCAAAGGCAACGCCGCTAAATGCCACCGACAGGGATGAATCGTCTGCCTGGCTAGAGATACTCATTATACAGTCAAGCCTGACTCAGACGCATGCCTAAGAGTCGTTCTATCCTTTTGTGTTTTCCCTTGGCGTAGAGCTTAGCGCGTCTCCACTGTATCAGAGGGTTTGAGTGCAGATTTTTAGCGTGAATCAATCAAATCACATGACTGCTCGACTAACAGCCAGTGATTTGATTGATGAACTGCGTTGGCCAACACCAACAGCGTCTGCGTGGGCGGACCCCTTTGGGCTGCTGCTCCAGTCGGAGTCCCGAAGCCAGTGCAACCGCCAATAGCCCGCTGTGACACGCACATTACAAGCCGGCTGGATTTGGCTTGCGGGCCACTTAGCTCGACTGTCTTTGGCGCGATGAAATTAACTTCTTGAGGCGCTTAAGCAGGGCCAACGCGCTTCGGTTGCTGCTGCGGCATGTGTGGCACATTATTGATTAGTGGATCATTGGCCTGATGGATGCCATGCGGCTTGCCGCCTAATGATGAAATAGGATGCCAGCCCGTTGGGCGTGAAATTCGGCTCAATACATATTTCATTTGTCGCGCGACCATTTTCCATTTTCGAACTACTTGGAAAAGCAATTTGATTTTCATATTTTCATAGTTTCTGCAATAAAATGTTTTATTACTTTTTAAGTGTATTTGCTACTCGTAAAGTTTCCTGCCAGGCCATTCCATTCCATTCCGTTTTTCTCTTCTTTTTTCTTTTTCTGTCTTCTTTTTTTTTAGCTATTCACTCGACTTTTATTCCTCAATTTTATATGTCATGCAATGTCACATATGACTGAATGAGGGAATAGCTGAGCGCCCTTCTGCATTGGCATGCAAATCGAGTCGTGGACAGGCGAGACGGGCACGGGGCGAGGCGAATTCTGAGCCAAGTAAGTGAAAGTATGCAATGTCAGCTGAGGAGCTCCAATGTCTAAGAAATGCCTGTGCGTGCCTGTGAGGACGCGGGTGTGCTTGGGCATGCGAGAAGTCTCTATGAGCTACTGTTCAGGACCTTTAGAAGAATTGTTTAAGATCTTCATCTAATCAAATTTAAATCCTCTTCTCACAGTTTTAATTATCTCAAACTTTCTCTCCATTTCTTTCGACTTGCGTTTGCTACCCAGCCAGCATATTTGAGTGCCGCCCGCTACTCGGGAATTTGATATGCTTGACTTCTGGGCAGAAGGATGCGTCATGTGACTTCGGCAGGAGCCAGAGATGTTCACTGCATTGCTCCACGACGCTGGTTCGTGCTACACTCTCTTGGCCACATATTCAACATCTTTTTTATGTAAATGTGCGAAATTTTCGTCACACACACACACACACACACACACACATCGAGGGGATATAAAATGAAATTGTACTTTGTGGCATGGCTGGAAAAGTAGAAAAAGTAAAACATGCCACCATATGAGAGATGGAAATGTCTTATTTGCAACGTTGGGCGAGGACCTGCAGCACCAGGGCTAGCGCTAGCGCCAGCTCATGTTCCTGCTGCTCCAGCTAGTCCTTACTCCTTTTACTCCTACTCCTACGCCTTCTACTCCTATTTCTGTTTCTCGCTCTTCTCTTTCCGTTGCTGCTGTTGCTGCTACTCCGCTTACTGCCGCTGTCGCTGCCTCTCGTTCTCGTACGCCTCTTGCTGCCCGCCCCGCCCATCTCCCGCTGGGGCTCATCATCATCATCAGCGGCGGCGGCAGTCGCGCGTCCCCATGCTCGTCTATGTCGCTTCCATTTCGTCATTGTCATAACTTTGTGCCACAATTTTTCTTGCCACTGTTCGTGTGCACATGATACCGACCATAAGGCATTATTATGCAATATTAAATATATA
>JABVZY010000267.1:6991579-7008710 GCA_020883555.1 Drosophila nannoptera
CGTCCCTGGTATGTGCGCGAGGACATATTTTTACGCCAGCGTCAACGCCATAGCCGCATTTTGCCATATCCATCCGTTTGGTTCCACTCCGCTGCCTTCGGCTCGCGGACCGCGCCCACAGCGCGACTCGCGTCCCATCCCCAGGAGCCTATGGCCTCCGTCATTTGCAGCGCGTACGTGCTTATTTTTTTAACAACTTGAACAATATTTTTGCGCCGGGCATATGATAAAAGTTGTGTTGCGCAGGGCAGGGGCACCTGGAGACGCGACATTGCCAGTGCCATAAGGCACGCATTCTGCGCGGCTGGCCATGATTGGATCGGTAAGTCACCGCATTATAATTCATATAATTATTGCTTAAGGGTTACTCAATGCAGTCAGAACCATGAGAGGACTGAATACTGTGGAAAGGAGAGCTGTAAACTCCACGCACAGACCCCTTTCTCAAATGTAGAGCATGAACCCAAGCAACACATATCAGATCGTGGGGAGTACGCTATAGATAATGCTAATGCTCTCACACATCTGTCTTCATACCTCATTCCCACAATTTCCAGCCTCTGGGCAAAAGAAATGCCCCACCATGTTGGCGAGCAATTTGTAGCACGATCTGAAATCTCATTTCAAGAGAATTTCATTGCATACTTTTGTGGGCTTAAGTACTTATTTAAGCACAGGCCGCAAGCCCGGACACACACCCGCACACACACACACGCACCACACAGAGGCAGGCAGTGTTACGGACTCAGCTGGAAAATGGACAAGAGGGCGTGTCCACAATTTGAGGCATTAGGCAACTTTTAGGAACTGGCCCGGGACACAGCCAGCTCTTCAGCTGTCAGCGGCAGGCGAGCGGCCGTTCGCAACGCTTAATGAAGTAACCAAATCCACTGGCTACTCAGTGGTGCCTCGTGACCACCGAATGGCACCTAGTCCTTCAGCCGGCCAGCGAGCTCTGGCTTAGCAATTGGATTTGCTGCATATTTAATGCATGAATGGCGGCACATTCCCTCTTCTCTCTTTTTTTTTTTTTTTGGGCATTTGGCCAAAACGGCTTAATGGCCTAATTGAAGCATTTAGCATGGACGAATGTGCTTATGAGCCGCAAAAATATTCAGCTGGGCGCATGGAAATTGACGCCAATTACGTGAAGTGTATAGAGCACACACACACACACACACACGCGCACACACAGCCACACGAGGGCACACACACAGCGATGGGGAGCAGGGCATACGCTCTGGCTTAGGCATTAGGTCGTAATCTGCTTTGGCTGGTACTTACATACTCTTCCTCCGGCGCACCGGCCGGCGACATTTTGGCCATACAGACAGCCGAACCGCCAGCGCAACCTAATTGGTATTTCGGCACTAATGGACGGCACACATTCAGAAAGAACTGCAAAGACAAAGGAGATCAGGAAACTGGATATTGTATGTGGATGTTGATGTGTGTGTGTGCACCTGCACCTGTGGGAAATCAGGCTTTGACACTCACCTTCGTATTTTTGGGCAGCTGCTGTCGCTCTTTGTCCGGCAAGTCGACCCGTGCCTCATAGTTCTCGTTGTTGTTTATCAGCGGGGCTATGTCGAACTCCTCAAAGCCAGACCCATCCATCGAATGCTCCACATACAGCTGCGCCTTGCATCTAATCTGCTGCTGGCAGGCGAACGGTGTCCAATATTGAATTAACAACTGACAATTGGAGTCCTCAATTATGTGAACAGCATCGTTGGCTCCATTGTCCTTCGTTGCGTTGTTCGCGCATACGAATTCGATTTTTGTTGACCACCGCCGGCCGCCATTGTCACATTCAGCGCCATCCTCGTACAGCAAATACGGCGAACCGCTTTGATTGAAACGCAAATGCGAATTGAAGTTGCCCAGGCTGTAGGTGGCACCGTTCGCTTCATAGCACGCGCCTGCAAGTGGACAAGGGAAACCAAAGCTACAGCTACAGCGTGTGTGTTAGACATGCTCGCAAAAAGTGTGACAAGTGCTCGAAGCCAGCTTTCCACCCAATCAGCCCCTTTCAGGCCACTGAAATGACTGTCAAATGGTGCGATGGCTATAAGCGACTGTCGACCGATCAAAGAGGGAAATTAATTGCTGCTCTCTTGCTCAGCCATTTTCCAATTTTCTTATCCACGGCCAAGGCAGCTTCAGCTGGGAACTGATGCTGGTCCAAATGGAGCAACTTTCAGGAGCATAAATTGTTGCTCTCGTTCGTTGTATTTAAGAACGGTTTGATACTCCGATGGACACACCTCGGGTCACTGGCTATGGCCGTGACAGTGATTTGATTGGAATAAGGTAATTTCATTCAGTTCTATGCTTCGATCCATCACATTTCTGCCCCTGGACAATTTTGCATTCGTCTATCTTTTTGCTCTTTATTGCACATGCCACAGCTGACAACAACAGCAACAAGAGAAACAATGGGTACCAGAGCATCTGCTCTATGGGGTTGACTCTTTGATTTGGCCACACAGGTTTTGCAGCTACGAAACGTCTAAACAAAAAGTCAATTGAAGTGGTTTTTGCTCTTGAATTGAAAAGAAATCGACTGTCAACTAAATTGATAAATGAGAATTTCGTAGGAGCGTGACAATACTTGCACAAGTTCCTGGAAAAGAATCGATTGTCGTCTGTGCTCTTATGTGGGAGTGTGGCGACTGCGTTTGTTGTGGCTGCATGCATTCGAACCTTGGAGCGCATATGAAAGCGAGTGAAACGAAGCAAGAGCTGCTATCCATCGACTGTTGACCAGCTTTTGGATTGGAAATTATTTCCGAGCCGAGATTAGCCAAGGATATTGGACTGCTGTCACTCCGAAAACAAAAATGAAAAAGAAACGATTTCAAATAAGGGGAGCATTACACCACAGAAAAACACTCAGAAAATTCAATTTCAATGCAATCAGTGCTTGGCCAGAAGCCCATGGGTCCCGGAAAATTGTGTGGCCCGAAGGCAAGACGAACGAATGGTAAGCTACAAACAATCTTTTGCTCAAATCGCTGAAATTCTATGAAAGGTTTAACTACATAACCGGAGCCTGGCAAAGAATTGAATTTATGGAGTCTCTGGGCAAATAAATTTAAGAGCTGAAAGCATACACGTATATATGTATATGTTACATAGTATATACATTTTGCATTAACATTGACAGGGCCAAGAAAAAAGGAGGTAAAACGAAACGCTTGCAAATTGAATTTCAATAAGAAAACAGACAAGAGAGCGCCAAGAAAAGGTCTCAAAACCTTGGCCAGCAGCACAACAAAGGAGAATGTGAAAAACAAATGTATAAACGATTTAGTAGCTGCTTGGCTGCCACATCCTGGCGCATCCTGGTGCAAAAACAGCTGCTGGCAAGTGTCAGGCACGGGGCGTGTCTCTAAATTCAATCTGCCCGCTAGCAAAACAAAAGCAAGCAAAAAAGCTAACAAAAAATAAAAAATAGATAAAAGCAGGAAAAAGTGTTGGAAACAAATGTATATACATAAATAGGAAAATTATTAAGTTTGCAGCATGCCAATTGCTGAACTAGCAAATAAGCTCACATTGTAACAAAACTATTCCGAGAAAATATATGTTGCTTTTCCTTCTGCAGCTGCAGTTTGCTGTCAAACAATTCGATCAAACTAAACATGGCCATTGGCTATTTTGTAATTCATACGCACCGCTGGCCCGTGTTAAACAAGACACATTTGCAAATTGAAATTGATGCAGACAGTCATTTATCATTTTCCATTCTCCATATACATCCGAACGCCGATATCTAAATGTTTTTCCCCATTTACAAATTCCAAATACACAAATTACATACAGCAACAGCGGGCTATGGTTTGCGGCATAAGCAATTAACAGCATTTTATTGCTGCTAACTTGGCTATAACTTGCAGCGACTATATGTATGCATAATATGCTGGGCGAAATGGCTTTTGGAAAACATCAGCGCAATTGTAAAAGGAACCTCCGAACGGTTCCATGGCATCCACTCACGTGAGGTCTTGAAAGCTACTATACCCCAGCTCGTAGTTCGATAAATTTACTCTTTAGTTCAATACGATCCTTACATTTTAGTTCGATTATTAGTTCAGCTGCGCAATCCTGTAGTTCATGAACGACATAGTTCATCGTTCATAGATCACCGAATACGTTCAAGCGTTAATCGATTAATCGACGTTTGCCAATATACGCACTGATTTGTTAATATTTTGTTATTAATAATGCAGCATACCCATTCGCATCACATCCGCATAACAATGAGTATGTGTACAGGCAGCAATATGGCGTCTGTCAGTGTCATATGGGGCGCCAGATACCAGCATTGCATATATGAACTGTGCGCCTCATCCACGGCCGACGCTGTTCGCGTGACCGTGTCTGCTATTTGCTTAACAAATGAAATTTTCGTGTAGTGGCCGGACAAACGTGTCTCGCCTCTAAACCTAGCCCGGATAGCCGTGTCAGTTGCCAAACGCAAGCGAGCTTATTTATTTGTTTTGGCGCAGCGGTGGTCATGATTTCGTGTCTCTACCACCCAGTTTTTAACGTGAGACGCGCGCGTTCCTGCCCAACCAAGCAAAAAAAGGACGCGCCAGCGGAAATGCGTCTACAGTCAACTACAAATGCAGACGGCTCATATATGTGCGTGTTTCGACCATGGTTGAGAATGCGTATACATTTGTATATGTTTATGCTTGTATATTTCATGTATATGCCCAAGCACGCTCGCTCTGCCAACAGCCGCACACGGGTAATGTTTACAGTTTTTGTTTATTGTGCCATAACGCTATTATTTTTCGGGCATATTAACTGTCGTGCTTAGTATCTCAACGCACAGTAGGGTAATATTTATTATTATTATTTTTATTATTACTTTTGTTGCTCATAAAATCAAGCGGAATTCAAGCCGTTGTTTTCGTCGTTTAGCTTCAAGACGCCTTTCAACTTTTCAAACATTAACGGGCTTGAAAATTCAATTACACTAAGTATATGCATCTATTCTTTAATTGCATCTCTTTTTATCTTAGAAACTCTTTGAGCCATGCATCTTCCAAGTGAGCTATGTCAGGCGCATAAGCAGAGCAACAAAACTTCGATGAGCTCATCATGAAATAGTTTCTCCTAATTTGAAAAATGAATATCAGATTCATCAGCATTTTTGTATGTGTTCGAAAAACCATGCAAATATGCTTTTGATGACTGCTGCGCAATGGGGGAAAAAATAATCCAACAGCTTAACAAAAAAGCTCAGAAAATTAAGCGGACATAATATTAGGGGACTGGGATGAAGTCGCGAATTCAAGATGAGGCATCTGATTTACAGAAAATGTGCATCATTTAAATCTATTTTCCAAGTAAGCTGAAATGTAAGCTGGTTAAGAGTTCGCCTCGGGTATTCCTCTACTTAAACATTACTGCGCTGAAATTTTAATTATACTTGTGCTGGCGCTCACGTGACGCGCAACATGCAAGGTAGAAGGCGCCTCGCTACGACGACAGCTGTTGCGGCTGCACTTAAAATCTTCGTTAATAATTCAGACAACAAATGACCGACTTACCACCATTGGCCAAGCAGGGTGAGCCCGCGCTGGCGCACACGGCCACATTGTACTTTTTGCCATCTTTGGACAATTGGCGCGGTGCGTGGGTGCTGAGCGGACTAAGATCCAGGCTGTACAAAATGAAAATGACAATGAAATGTATTGTAAGTATGGGTAAGTAAGAACGACGTTATTCAACTCACAGTTCATTGCTTGTCGTCCAAGCTGTGCAGGGCTTCAGATTCTTACATGCTTGCGGGGTCAAAAAGTTAAACTGATGCGTGCATCCACTTTCATCGGTACCCACATATTCCGGATGAGAGTTCTGAGTATAACGAATGCAAAGATAAGTACTGTTAAGCTGGATCGGATGAAACATGGATTTAATAATTATACGAACCATAACACTATTGTCGCAGTGGAAATTTATAATGCTTGTGTAGTTTAAAGTGGAATTTGCTGCACAGGGAGTCGATGACTCATGACGCAACAAGAACTGGTCATTTTGAAACACGGGCTTAGTCTGAACGTTGCCAAAGTTGATAAAACTGAAAAATTGATGAAAGATTTAATTAAAAAATACTAATGCTTCTTGCTATTATAAATAGCGCTTACCGCTTTTTCAGATCGGTGGCCTTGGGGGAAAGCAGACAAATGCTGCTGCCAGCTGGGCACATGGAATTGGCGCCGTAAAGCACTGGCTTGCACAAACTGATAATGAAGAAACCTCCTTGACGGTCTGAAGTTCTATAGTTGACATCGCTCAGCGACATCAAATCAAATGTATCGCCTTTGGTAGTATACGGTACGCTGCAGCTATTAGATTGCATGGCATCAGGTATGGGTAAACAGGCCAGCGGCGTGTTATAAGTTATGTAGAACGAGCAAGTATCTTCAGCCTGCGGGAAATACATAATTACAATCAAATCGTAAACCTGCTAATCTAATTTCTACTTACAAAAGATGTTATTTCCAATGGACTGGATCGTTGATTGTAATCGCATTGCAGAATCAAATGCAATTGATAGTTCGGATGGTCTGTAGTACCGTTTTCACATTTGGCGCCACTTATATATTTAAAATACATTTTTCCATTGCTGTAGTGCAGTTCGTGCTGGCGACCTGGGGAAGCAAATTTAAAATATTAAATACGTTCATGGTTTATTACGTAGTAGTAGTTCTTACCGAGCACATACTCCTTGCCCAGCCTCTTAAGACAAGCTGCCACATTACTCTCATTGTTGCAGGTGTGCGTTAGATTTCCGCATACATTGAACTCAAACAGATCATTTCCAGTACTTCGCATCACATGTGCCAAGTCCGAACGTAAGCCGGTGAAGTCAAATTTGTAGCCATAGACGGGTTCGGTTAAAGAGCAACCGTTCGCTGTAAAGTTCTATGGAAATACAGAATATTTAAAAATACCGCTAATCAAACGCCACTGTTATTGTACTGTTATCCCTTTACAGATGTCATTTCGTTGTTTCGCTTAACGATTTGCTGACTAATTACTAATAGATATTGCGAATAGGCCGCAGACAAAGACCTATACATAGGGGTAGCCAAAATCCGTTCCTTATCGTTCTTTTACCTGTTAACATGGCAACAAGTGCGCAGTATGAAATTTCTACAGCTGTTAACAGTGCCGCGGCACGAACAGGGTAACAGGAAAACAAATAAATGAACTCACAACACATTTCCACCTTAAACCCATCTCCCGGCAACCACTCACCAGCTGATTTGCGTCATCCCCTGCACTTGCACCGTACGCAACGGCCAGTAAAATGATCAGCATCGGCGTCGTTGTGGCGCCTCGAATTCCTGCTCTACGTAGATTTTTCATTATTAAAAGCATAAATTCCGCATGAATTCTTAATAGCGGGTTCTTATAACTGCTGAACAAAGCATTTATTTTGGTACTTGAGTGTTTAATTTTATATGCGTATCGACTTTAAACGGTAATGAGCTTATCAAATGCACTCAAATACACTATTGTTTACTTAGGCACAGTTAGAACTATTGCCTTTTCGATTTTCCAAAGACCATAAGTCTTATGTGTATAGCGCGGTAGATTATATTTAAAGATAAACACAAGTAGACCTCTGACAATGAATCACTTAAATTATACACGGGTTTGTCGACTCCAAGCAACTAGCTGCAATTTTCTCAGCGCAGCAAAATTGATTAAGCCACAAACTCAGCGGTACCGGACCCATAACAGTGTGGGTTGGGATGCAAGAACAGCAACAGCATTGAAGAAGAGGCACAACCAGGGCAGTCGAATTACAGTGTTGGTCAACACTTCACAACAGCTGTTTTTATTGTGAATTATGTTTTCAAGCATTTCAAAATAACCAAGTTCACGAAATAACAAACGACTGCCTCATACTCTTCATTCATGTCGATCCATTGTCCATTTTAAATAATTAATACTTTGTACGATAAATAAATAATATTGAAATTCAAATTTAAAATGATTCTCAGGGTCTGCAACTGCTTTGAAGAATAATAAAAAATACTAAAAAGAAAAAGTGCTGTGTAACAACCGCAACCAGCTGTTAGCAGCGGTACATCAGCTTATTCGCTTAGAATTAAACGATTTGTAGTTTCTGTAATTCTGTTTAAAAAAATATTCGATACAATGGCCGGCAATATAGCAGCAGCTGCTGCGGCTGCCCAGGAAGTAGATCCTGTGCTGAAGAAAGCAATAAAATTGCTGCATTCAACTAATCCAACGTCCGGTTCCGACCTTCGTTTGCTGCTGGATGAGGCTCTTAAATTGCGCTTCGGACCCGATAAGATAATGTCAAAAAACATGAGCCAACGTATGTTAGACGATGAAGCCAATTTTCCAGGACGGGCAACACCCCAGCCACCGGCACAGGCAATGGCTACCGAAATGGCTACTGAAATTATAAATTTGACCAACTCGCCAGATAAGGCTCCGTCAGAATCGCCGGATACCATTGCAGACTCAGATGATGGGAGTGCTGCCGGTATAGCAATGAGTGGTGTAGTGAACACGGGTGACACAGGCGACTTTGGTGACTTGAACTGTTGTGTTTGTGGTGAGATGGTGTATAAAGCCACTAACCGACTAATAGAATGCTCCGACTGCGGCGCCCTCTATCATCAGGAGTGCCATAAGCCACCTATTACAAATGAAGAGGCAGCCGATGACCAAGTGCACACCTGGCAGTGTGACGCATGTTGCAATAAGCCATCAACAAGCCGTTCTACAAGTGTTGCCATAGCTACTGCACCCCCAGCACCGACTGTGGTGATAACAGATGAACCCATACAATTGGCAACCAAGAGCAAATCATCCGTACCGTCATCGAGATCATCCACATCCTCGAACTCATCGTCACCATTCTATAAGCCCGAGATAAGCAGCTCTGCAAATGTCAGCAGCAGCAAGCACGGTCACAAATCATCATCGTCATCATCTGCCAAATCGCACAAAGAGGAACGTTCAAGTAGAACTGCGGCGCCCGCGTTGACCGCCATAGCTGCACCCGAAAAGCATACAAGCAGCAGCACCTCTTCTTCGCGGCGCAGTAGCTCAACAAAGTCCAGCAAGAGTAAGCATCACGAAAGCAGCAGTAAGCGCAGGGCCAAATAAGAATCACCATCCTCTCAATATTTATATGTATCACATTTAAAGTAGATTTACGACGGGGATTTTGGAAATATAAAGTTTATTATTTATAAAGTTTTAAATGATAAAAATGAATGATGAAAGAAAATATAAAACAAATCAGTGCCTGTACTTGCGAACCGTAACTGCTGGAGTACGAGGACTCTGTGCAGAACCGTCTGTTGTTGTGCTGCCACCGTCGCTATTTACTTTACGTAGCTTAACGCGTGTTGCTGGGGAATCCTCTTTGGACGTTAACAAGGAATGTGTCTTAGTGCTGCCAACTGGTGTTCCATCACTGCCTTTTGCCTTCTTTTTTCGCATCACATTAACAATGACATTAGCATCCATGCTGACATCCAGCTCGAAGTTGAACTCATAAGTTTTATTAGAGCGCGGCTGTGGAGTCAAGTCGTCATTTATCACGGTCTTCCCCGGCCTACTGCGCAGAGAGATTGCTGGACTGAAGTTAATTTCCGCAGCGGCGGCCTTTGCCTTCGGCGAACCATTACTTTCGACTTTTTTCCTCTTCAGTGGACTTGTGCGCTGTTGCGATGCAGACACATGTTTCTTGGGCGACGCTGAAGCTGGTTTGCACGTAGCTGTAATTGGTTTGCGCGTAGCTGTGGCGGGCTTTGGCGAGGCTGATGTTGGTTTGGCTACCCCATTATGTGTAACACTGGCCTTTCTTGCTCTTAGTCTGGAATCAGGCGATGGTTTTGCAGCCACCAGTTTTCTGCGCGGCGTATATGGCGTATGCTCTTCCTCATCGCTGTCAACGATTACATCCTCCGAAGTTAAGTCCATAAGTATAGAATCATTTTTTTTATTCTTGCCACGATTACTATTGGGAGACACTTTTTTAACCGGAGGACTGTTATTGTTGTTGCTACTTTGAGAAGATATTTTGAAGTCCAAGTCTCCACTATTGGGCACTTTCATTTCCTTGAGCGCGTTGAGAAATATCTTTCGACATTTCTCATAATCAGGCTCATCATTGTACTTCAATTGGGAAACATACTTCATGTATTCAGCGACAGGCACTGGCACGCCTTTAGGAAACAGTGATTTTAAGGACGAATTTATATTTTTCATAAATAATTCCTTAGCTGTTTGAACCTTTTGAGGCGACTCTAATAATTTCTCTTTGACCCAGGGCAGCTCTACTCCAAGCCATTCAATAATATTGTAGCCGAGAATTTCGAGGTCAGCTCTTCGAGTAGGAACACCCAAATGCGCATCGCGTGATGTGTATTCTATCGTACCGTTATGCATTTTCTTCGGGTCTGGTTTAAAGTCCCCGGTCACATAGCGTGAAGCTAAGCCGAAATCGACCAGATAGGCCTGACTACCGCCTCCCTTTCCCGTGCCTATTAAAATATTAGCTGCCTTAAGATCAGCATGCACATAGCCAGTACTGTGCATGAACTCGTACACATCCAACATTTGGACTGCAAGCCGATAGACTGTTCCCTCCGGCAGCCTTTTGCCATTCCGGTTATAAAACTTAGATATGTCACTTCCATAGCGAGGCATAACTATAAATCGATGCTTCTGGCCGTTAATGTCCTGAGATCCGTTCGCTATTATGTAGGGCATGCCCAGAGATTTAATTCCTCGTTTCTGTTTAAAATTTTTTATGTCATCTTCTCTAGCATTCCGCAAATAGAAATGCATTTCTACGAACAGTGGTCCGTTAGCATGCGGCTCCTGTTTGTACAAATAAAATTGGTTGTGAACTGCTTTCTTGTTGCAATATTAAGATACTTACGCATTTGACAACAACATCGTAAGTGTTGCTTCCATTGCGACTTGCTGCATAGATTTCACCAAAACCTCCAACACCAATAGAAGGCCCGATACGCCACTGTCGCTTGGATAGGTCAGTAAGAATGGTTCCCTCCGTGAGCTTCTCAGGCATCGCATAAAGCTTACTCTTGGCCTTTTTGGCTGGCACCGCTTTCGGCTTGGCAGCACGAGGCATTTTTATGCCTGATAAATCACAAATTATTGACTTCACACAAGTTCGACTTATATCAATATACAAATGCCGCCACAAACTAATGCGTCAACCGCGCGTCTTTACCTACAGTGTAAGTACCATTCACATGTGAACGTCGCGTCGTTCAGCTAAACCGAGTTGGTAGCACTCTCAAATATAAGTGAACGACTCTTTATAATCTAACAGTCTAATCTGAATTAACAGAGCCCCCCAATCGTAATTGTAAAATCTATTTAAATGATTTAAAAAACATTGTTATTTTATCAATATATTTTTAAAAAATTTGAATTTACTCTTTGAATTACCAGCCAACCTTTATTACGTTGTTATGCCGCCCCCATTTCAGCATCATTTGTCACAGCATCCACACTCAAACATTTAGTTCTCAATGCGCAGCTGCCTAAGCTGTCACCCGGCTTTTGAACGCCACCCACACCGCGCCATACGACGGTCTGCAACAGGACCTATTTAAAAGAGCGAAAATCTGTGCGACGCGCTCAGTAGATGTTTCATCTCGAAAGTGGACGCAACGATAGGAATTATCATATATATTTTTTAAAAAGTGCGAAATGAACGGCCAGTGAAATGCCAACGCGAGCTTGAAAAAACAAACATTTTTAACTTGCGTCAAGTGCAAAATTTATAAGATCACCTAAATTAGGACAAACACTGCCAAAATGCAGCCAAGTGTAGGCAATAAAGGACTGCACTTATCGCTAATGCTGCTAATGCTTCAAAATGCATTCAACTGGCGCCTGGCCCTGGCTTTACCCGACATTATTAAAATCGGTTAGTTGTGATTTATAGCCATGTGCCTTTCAACAGCATATAAATTCATTAATTTTCTGTCAAACTCTGTCATCACTCATTGCTCGAATTGGGAGGCATCTTTGGAGCATGTATCGATTTTTTGTGCTAATCAAAAGCGCGCCTGTGTGTTTGTGTGTACATCCTTGCCCTAAAGTCCTAACGGTGATGTGTGTCACTGTTGGTGTTTGTGTTTTGTTTGTTTCTCCTTTGATTTGCGCAAGCCAAACGATATTTTGCCTTTCATTCTCCTTGCATTCCACTCACATATTAATAACGCCGTTCTCCATCACCTAACATCGCAGGTGGACTGTTTCATCCCTCTGACGACCATCAGGAGTTAGCATTTCGGCAAGCTGTGGAGCGCATCAATGCCGACCGCTCCATTTTACCTCGCTCCAAGCTTGTGGCGCAAATTGAGCGCATTTCGCCATTCGACAGCTTCCATGCCGGCAAACGAGGTGAGCATTTAATTGTTTGGTATCCAACAGGAGACCGTCCGACGCCCCCAGTTTTGTTGTATTTCGTATATCGTTATGCCTGGTCCATTCAAAACATTTCCTTTTATGCTCGTTTCTACATCATTGCCTTCAATTAACTCCATGAGTAAATTTGCACGTGGAGCGACCAGCAGTTGCATCTATATAGTTATGCATACATATACATATGTAAATATGATTCTGAATTATTCTGATTTCGAATGCCATGCTTATTGATGTGCAATATGGCAAAACGATTGATCAAAGCTGCGAATTTGATTGCATCAAACTTAAAGCCATATTCGCTATATAATTAGAAGACTATTTATTCCTAAACTATTTGCTGAATGGGTATCTTTTAGCACTTGAGCTAGATTTGAGTCCTATTCAGCCCATCAATCACGTTTCGTAAAACCAAAAAGCAAATGATGCCAAATGCTATAAACGAACAGAATAGTTAGCAGCAATGTCGTTCTGATAAATGTAAGATGAAAGCAATTCATAGGCCTTGTGAGCCGGCTTCGGCTTTCAGGGCCAAAGATACCTGAGGGCGGCCCACAGCTGAAAAGGCGAAGAAAACCCCATTTTGGCATGGCAGTAAATTGCCAGGAAGGACATACAGATACATTATTTACCACACACGAATGTCGGTGGGTGGGCGGATGGGCACACATGCCGACATGCACTTGCATGTGCTCAGTAATTTGATGAGCCAACGGATGCTGTGGCGAAGCCAAAGCAAAAGCCATAAGCCTGAAGGCAAAAAGGCAAAATGGAATTATGTCTGTTTGAAGTGCATTTTAAATATGCGAACTAGGCGAAACGAGCATTACATTAACTGCAGACCAGAAAGGGTTCACCACATGGAAGCGTTTAATGCTGCCACAAATCAGAAGATTGAGTCGAGATAATCTTCTACTTGAGATTGGGATTGGGATTGAGATTGGGAGCAGCGGCAAGAAAATCAATTTGTACTCTTCGGAAGCCCTTTTATGTGGCTTATGCACATGCATATATTTATGTGTATATGTATGTATAAAGCTTATTTCCGCTGCATTTCCCTAAGACTTTTTGGCGCAAAAAAAAAAAATAAAGTTGGCCAATAACTGGAAATCCGCTTACATTAGTCTCTACCCATATGCAATTTCAGTTTGCGGCTTGTTGAACATCGGCGTGGCCGCAATTTTCGGTCCGCAGTCCTCGCACACGGCCAGCCATGTGCAAAGCATCTGCGACAACATGGAGGTGAGTGGGCGTGGTTGTGAATGGGTTGAATAAATCTACTTAGTGCATGCTGTCTGTTGCACATAATTATTTAGATCCCTCATTTGGAGAATCGCTGGGATTACCGACTGAGACGTGAGAGCTGCCTGGTGAATCTTTATCCCCATCCAAATACGCTCTCCAAGGTAAAACTTACCTCCCCCTCCATTTATGTGCTTTGTTTGTTACCAACTTACGGTTGTGTTTGTATATGGCACTCAGGCTTATGTGGATATTGTACGTCATTGGGGCTGGAAGACTTTCACCATAATCTATGAGAATAACGATGGGATTGTGCGACTGCAGGAGCTGCTCAAGGCGCACGGCATGACACCATTTCCCATTACGGTGCGGCAGCTGAGCGACAGTGGAGATTATCGGTAGGTTCAGCGAATGAGCATGTCCTTCGGCCTTAACAATACTAATCAGCCATCATCATCACAGCCCGTTACTGAAACAGATCAAGAACTCAGCGGAGGCGCACATTGTTCTCGATTGCTCCACGGAACGGATTCATGAGGTGCTCAAGCAGGCCCAGCAGATCGGCATGATGAGCGATTATCACAGCTATTTGGTCACGTCGCTGGATCTGCACACAGTGAATCTTGACGAGTTCCGCTATGGCGGCACTAACATTACGGGCTTTCGCTTAATCAACGAGAAGATCGTGACGGATGTTGTGCGCCAATGGAGCATCGATGAAAAGGGCATTCTGCGTTCGGCGAATCTGACGACTGTGCGTTCGGAGACGGCACTCATGTACGACGCAGTGCATCTGTTTGCGAAGGCTCTACATGATCTGGACACATCGCAGCAAATCGATATACATCCGATCAGTTGCGATGGCCAGAGTACCTGGCAGCACGGCTTTAGCCTGATCAACTACATGAAGATCGTGGAAATGAAGGGCCTGACCAATGTCATTAAGTTCGATCATCAGGGTTTTCGCACTGACTTCATGTTGGACATCGTGGAGTTAACGCCGGCGGGTATACGAAAGATCGGCACCTGGAATTCCACCTTACCCGAGGGCATTAACTTCACCCGTACCTTCAGCCAGAAGCAGCAAGAGATCGAGGCCAATCTGAAGAATAAGACGCTGGTGGTCACCACCATATTGGTTTGTTTTTCATCATATCGGTTCCTGTTTTCCATTTGTCTCCGCCTACTCACATCTCTCCTACCCTTACGCAGAGCAATCCCTACTGTATGCGGAAGGAGTCGGCTGTGCCACTGACGGGCAACGACCAGTTCGAAGGCTATGCCGTGGACTTGATACACGAGATATCTAGATCGCTGGGCTTCAACTATAAGATTCAGCTGGTGCCCGACGGCAGCTACGGCAGCCTAAACAAGATGACGGGGTAACTAAAAAGAAACGTTCCTTCAATAAGACTATTCTTGATCCAATTGTTGTTGCCAGCGAATGGAACGGTATGATTCGAGAGCTGTTGGAACAGCGAGCCGATCTGGCCATAGCCGATCTTACAATCACCTTTGAGCGGGAACAAGCTGTAGACTTCACCACACCCTTCATGAACCTAGGGGTGTCCATACTTTATCGTAAGCCCATCAAGCAGCCGCCCAATCTGTTCTCCTTTTTGTCGCCGCTCTCTCTGGATGTTTGGATCTACATGGCCACAGCATATCTAGGCGTATCCGTACTCCTCTTCATACTTGCCAAGTGAGTTCATTTCGTGAGCTATCGACTGACTCTTAGTAATCTTGCTTTTTTATTTCAGATTCACTCCCTACGAGTGGCCCGCCTACACCGATGCCCACGGCGAGAAGGTTGAGAGTCAGTTCACATTACTTAATTGCATGTGGTTCGCCATCGGATCGCTCATGCAGCAGGGCTGTGATTTTTTGCCGAAGTATAACGAAACAGTATGGAGAAGTTGCTCCTGTCGCTCTGAACATGCTTTTTTTCTACTTCCCCAGAGCTCTATCGACGCGCATGGTGGCCGGCATTTGGTGGTTTTTCACGCTCATCATGATCTCCTCTTACACTGCCAATCTAGCTGCATTTCTGACGGTCGAGCGCATGGACTCGCCCATTGAGAGTGCCGAGGACTTGGCCAAGCAAACGCGAATCAAATACGGCGCACTCAAAGGAGGCAGCACAGCAGCATTCTTTCGGGTGAGTTTGGCCAGTAATCCATCTACAGACTATCCGCTGACAGTGTGTTTGCAGGATTCCAAGATCTCCACATATCAGCGGATGTGGTCGTTCATGGAGTCAGCACGTCCTTCCGTGTTTACGTCCAGCAATGGCGAAGGTGTTGAGCGCGTAGCCAAGGGTAAAGGCTCTTATGCTTTCCTTATGGAATCCACATCCATTGAGTATGTCACTGAGCGTAACTGTGAACTAACCCAAGTGGGCGGCATGCTGGACACGAAGAGCTATGGCATAGCCACACCGCCAAGTGAGCTTCAAATCAGAATACCTAGCTCTTGAGTGTAATACAATAATTCCTCTTGCAGATTCACCATATCGCACAGCCATCAATAGCGTGATACTTAAGCTGCAGGAGGAAGGAAAGCTTCATATACTGAAAACGAAGTGGTGGAAGGAGAAGCGTGGCGGCGGCAAGTGTCGTGTAGAGACTTCAAAGTCCTCGTCGGCCGCCAATGAGCTGGGACTGGCCAATGTGGGCGGCGTCTTTGTGGTGCTTATGGGCGGTATGGGCGTGGCCTGTGTCATAGCCGTATGCGAGTTTGTATGGAAGTCACGCAAAGTAGCCGTCGAGGAGCGTCTGAGCGCTATACTGAACGAATGAGGAAAGTTGTAAACCCACGAAGAATGGGTCTGAAATAATTGGCAAATAGTTTTGCGGCAGATATCGAGAGGCACGCGTCAATCGGGAGCGCGTAACACAAATCCCTACCCGTACAATAGCAATAGATAATTTATAAATATATATATACATATATTCCGCCAAAACAAATTCGAAACCATTTTGGAAGGAAGGCAATAGTTAAAGGGAAAAGAAATATAAACAAGGCATATATACGCACATTAATATGATCGAACCACTTTCGTAATACAATTATATACATACTACAATATATATACATATATATACAAGTACGGAATACAATCGAAATCGTATGCATTTATATGTGGAAGCATTTTTGGAATTGTATAATAGTGATAAGTGTAGTTAAATAATGCACTCGTGAATGTGTGCGTGTGCATGAGATACTCCTTAGCCCTGCAATGCTCGTAGACCTAAGATAAAGTCTAGTCAAATGAAAGAAACCCTAATCCTAAGTGAATTCGTAACTCTTAGTTGAAAATTGAAGCCTGCAGTAGTTCCATTCGTACCCTAGCCATAAGATTGTAAAATGTAATTACCTTACACGCGATTTTGAAGAATAATTTCATATA
>JABVZY010000267.1:7016196-7029179 GCA_020883555.1 Drosophila nannoptera
TGTTTGTGGTGATGTTTCGGTGGTTTGGCGGCTTTCAGGGTGGTGCCGGGCCGGCCACCCCTTCGAGCTAATGTGCTCATCCGCTGCGCCATTTTCGATGGGAATACGAGCTGAGCCTCAAATTTTAATATGTTTTGATTGATTCGTAATGCCTCCTCTGTCCGTGTTGGCCCAACAACAACAAAGTATCAATTACAGCCATGAATTTGCGGACATATGTCTGATAGCCTGGAAACTGATTTGAAAACGGAAAGGATATCGAAAAAGAAATTTAATACAAACGGAAAGAGATTTGAATACGACTAACAGATACATTTGTACATTAGAAGGGCATTAGATTACGTGAGGCAAATGCTCTGCCCCCAATACATTGCACAAAGAGAAGGAAGAAATGTCTGGTAATAAAAGGATTACTCTGCTTACAGTTATATGGCCTAAACTGTATCATAATTAGCCTAAGACGGACTCTCGCTCCGGTGTCGCCTTTGTTTGCGCTTCTAATGAAGCGAATCACACTTATCTCCGACAAGCTGTGGGGTTCATTGCTTTCTACTCGCTGGCCAGTCGATAAGATAAACTCAATTGATTGCCACAAATAACAGTAAACAGCTGTGCTGCGTTCTCCTCAGTGCAGCAATTCGTCATATAATTGTCAACGAATTTGCGGTAATTGAGGAGGACTGGGGTGAGATCGGCACAGGCGATAGCAGCGATGCCGGAACGAAAGGGACAGGCAGAGGGAGGGAGAGGGAGAGAGTTGCCTACTTGATGCAGATGCAGAACTTCTTGGCCACGGCATCGGCTACGCACGCTGAATGCTCCCTGAACGTGGTCATCCGGCTGATGCTGGGCACGGAAACGGCGATGGTTTCACTTGTCTCGTTCCACTCGGCCGTGGCCTCGAACAGCGCCTGCGCCGGCTGCGTCACGTATCTGGCCAGGAAGTGGTTAGCCGGAGCCGAGCCGGGCAATATTTTCCGCTGCACAGATTCGACTTTATGCAGCTGCAGCTTGTGGCAAATGCCAGTCAGGTTCCTGGCAGCCAAGTAGCTGTTCGTGGCCTCCACCAGCTGGGCGGCCATCAACTTGGCCTGGGCGCTGGCCGCAGGCAGCTCTGCGAACTCAACGCAAGTGCACCAGTGCTCCTCGATGCCCGCATCTTGGCAATCCCGCGACTCGTCCACCTCGTAAAACAGACTGTGGCAACGGGCGCAGCCCTCGGGCCGGGGCAGTTGCGCTCGCGGCGTGTCCAGCTCCAGAATGTGCCGCAGTGTGGCGTAGATGTCGTAGGGCGAGGTCAGGCGATTCCTGTTCAGCTGCAAATCCTGGGCCAAGTCTGGATAGCTTTGCCTGAACCACTTCGGCAGCCATATGTACATGATGGGCATGCGCTCCTCCAGGAAGCCTCCCTTCAGCTGCCTGAGCGCTCCGAAGCGCATGCCATGGTCGCTGAAGAAGAGCACAATCGATCTCTCGAAGACTCCACCGCGTTGCAGCGAGCGCATATACTCGAGCATCCTGCCGTCCATGGCGGAGGGCAGTGCGAAGTTGTTGTGGCTGAAGGAGTTCGTCCAGAACATCCCAAAGCTGGACTCGTTGCGATACACCTCCGAGAACTGCAGTGCAGCATCGTAAATGTACTCCGCCAGATGGCGACGGCCCACGCAGAAGGGTATCTGCGTGTCCCACTGCTTCGCTAGCTCCTTCTCGGCGGCCAGGATGAGCGGACGGGCGTAGTAGTCCGTGGGAGGCTGCTGAAAGCCGCGGTTTATATAATTGAAGGTCGAATACTGGCTCCAGTCCTCGCCATAAGCCGTGCTGTAGCCCTTCTCCTTGTACCGCTTCCACACCATCGGGCAGGCATCCAGGCCGCCCACCTTAATCGGCTGGCAAACGGACTGCGAGCGCGTGGCATTGAAGCCCGTGAGCAGAGCCATCAAATTGGGATAGGTGTTGTCGCCCATCTGTGGGGGAATGCGCGGGGGAATGGGTATAGAAATGGGTTGCCGGAGGGATTCGATTTACCTTGTTGTAGCCCTGCAGCTCGAACCAATTCTCCTCGCGGAAATAGGCATACATCTGCGGCATGGTGCGCTGGAAGTTCATGCGCGACAAGGAGTCGATGCCCCACAGCAGCACACTCGGCCGGCGCGCAGCTTCGGTTGCCATCCCCTCCCCTGTCCGCTGGCCGGCTTGCACGAAGCTAAACGCATCCTGCTGCAGCAGCTTCTTGTCCCCCAAGCGACGGCACTCCGTGATCACCGCTGCCACGTGCAGAGGCACGACGAAGTCCTGGTGGAAGCTGCTGCACGGCAGCAATCTGTGGTTGACAATTACATATTTATGTATATCTCTCTCTCCCTCTCTCTCTCTCTCGCTCTCGCTCACTTGTACTGCGTGTCCGCCGTAGCGCCCTCGCCGGCGCGCAGGATCTGCTTGTAGCAGCACGAGACGTTCGCCTCGTTCAGGTGCAGCCTGTAGCGGCCCTGCGCGTAGGCCACCTCGACTAGAGCCTTACCACTGGCGCATGGCTTGTGGGCAACTCGCTTGTAAATGTCCAGGACATCGGCGGCGAAAGGATCTGGCGCAGGCATGCGGCAGTTCGTCGTGTTCACAAACAAATCGCCTGCAAACGAATCGATTCACTGGGGAAGAGCTCCAAATTCACTTTGCCGCAATTACCTGGAACACTGGATATAGGTTGGGGATTAGCTGTTATCGCCGAGCCATTCGGCGCCACCAGCCCGGGTAGCTGCTCGCCCGAGCTCAGATGATAGATCACAATGAGCAGAGCCAAGGCACCGCCCAGCAATACTTTCAAGGACGTTCGCGTCGTCGGCCGCTCCTCGCCCTCCTTGAGAGCTTGCGGCCTTCTCACTGATTGATATCGAGCATTCGCCATGAATATGCAAAGTGATCAAATCGCATTTCAAAATTTTTATAGCCCCGCCAGCTTGGCCCGATCGGTGCGCTCCGCGCGTCGCCGCATTCCCAACTGCAAGTCGCCAATCGCTGACCGCGTACTGAACGTAAGACGTTAACTGATTGCAAACACAATCGACATACTGGTAGGACTGTGTGTGTGTGTGTGTGTGTGTGTGTGTTTTATAGACATGACATTTCTATATCTATTGTATCTATAGCTGTGTAAATTGTGGAAACTCTGATAGGGCCTTATCGAGGCACAGAAAGTTAATCCCATGTCAGATATATATCAATGTATCACTACATAACGATTACTTCCGCGCATCGAAATATTGCATATTCGTTTCCCGCACGATTCTTACATTTTGAATTACAATTAACATAAAGTTCGTAATAAAAATCTGTTGGAAGTTCTCTCTAATTGCACTATCTATAATGCAAATCTACAGTAATATTGTTCTACTCTATGCGCAATTCTTACATATATATTTTTTTTTTATATTTCTTCTTAGCTGCTTTGCTGCTCTTATAATTTTGTGCTTTGACACATGAACTTTTCGACTCTTATAATTGTACCCTGTTATACTAGCCACCTCTTACATTCGACTATTCTTATATTTGCTAATGTACTATACTTATGCACTTACTTCCCACTTATGCACTCTTATATTATCCTACTCTTATACTGGTATATTATCATTTTCTACCTTCACCATATACTTGTGCCTTCTTGCACTTTGCTACCCTTATACGTTTCTACTCATACTTGCATTCTTATACTCTTCTACTCGTATACGCAAATACTCATAATGAATGCTTTGCTGCACTTGTGCTTTCCTAATCTTATACTTGAATACTTGATTATTTACTTTCTTAATCTTTTGTCTCACATTGATTACCTTTCTCTCGTATACTAATTATAATTTCATACTAAGAAATGTATTCTATTGTTATAATGATTGCTTTATTCCTCTATTTTTCTCAATAACTCTTTCGATCGCTTCCACTCTTATACACTCGCGCTTCAAGTATCACATTATGAAGAACATTTCTTGTGCGTCGACCATTTCGGCAAAGTGTGTGATCTGTGATATAAGTAAAAGCCGACCTCGCATCATACCACGCTCGTCACAGGATTGTCAGGAGCCACATAGTTCCGGCAGACGCAATACTTTTTGGCAGTGGTGTCGTCTACGCAGTCAGACATGGCGCTGTACGAGGTTAGTCGACTGATATCGGGCACACGTATCGAAATGCGCTTGGTCGTGTTGTTCCAATCGACGGACGCTTCGAAGAGGCTATTCTGCGGCCGAGTATAGTACTTGACGACATACGAATCTAACTTCTTGGGAACCGAGTAGATTTTTCGCTGGACGGACACTATGCTGGACAACGTCAGCGGATGACAGAGCTCTTTTAATTTGTTGTTCTGGAGATACACGTTCATGGCAACGATGAGCTGCTGGAAAATGTCCTTGATGAGCGCGTCGCTGCGAGAGTTGTTCAACAACGTATGGCACGAGCACCAATGATCACTGATACCCGCGTCCTGGCAACTCCGCGCCTCGTCCGCCTCGTAGAACAGGCTGTGGCAACTGGCACAGCTGACGGGGCGTGGCAGCCGTTCTCGCGGGGTGCCCAGCTCGAGAATGTGCCGCAGTGTGGCATAGATGTCGTAGGGCGAGGTCAGCCGATTTCTGTTCAGCCTCAAGGCGTCAGCGAACTTTGGGTACTTCGTCCGGAACCACTGCGGCAGCCATATGTACATGAGGGGCATGCGCTCCTCAAGAAATCCACTGTCCAGGCTGCGCAAGGCGCCGAAGCGCATGCCATGATCGCTGAGGAACATAACGATGGAGTTCTGTAGGACGCCTTGGCTCTTCAGCGTACGCATATATTCCCGCATGCGGCCGTCCATGGCAGAGGGCAGCGCGAAATTGTTGTGGCTGAAGGTGTTCGTCCAGAATATACCGAAAGTGGAGTCATTTCGGTGCACCTTGTAGAACTGCACGGCATAATCGTACACATACTCCGCATAGTGCCGACGTCCCACACAAAAGGGTATGCCGCTGTCGCTGACTTTCCGCAGCTGCTTCTCCACGGCCAGCATGACTGGCCGCGGATAGTAGTCCATCGGTGGCTTCTCGAATCCATATTTCTGGTAGTTAAACGTTGAATAGTCGATCCAGTCCTCGGCATAGGCCGTAATATAGCCCTGGTCGTGATAGTCCCGCCAGACAAAAGGACATGCGTCGAGACCGCCCACGCGGCGCGGCTGACACACGGAATAGCTGAGCGATTCATTGAATCCTGTGAGCGCGGCCATCACATTGGGAAAGGTATTGTCGCCCATCTGAAGAACAGAAAAGAGTTGGCTACCGATTCGGTGTACGGGATGGAAGTGGTTTACCTTATTGTAGCCCTGCAGCTCGAACCAGTTCTCCTTGCGCAGATACTGCGCCGTCAGCGGCATCGTTCGTTGAAAGTTCATGCGCGACAAGGAGTCAATGCCCCAAAGCAAGATGCTTGGTTTCCGCTTGGCGTTGGGCTTCGCTTTCGCCTTCGTCTTAGGCACATGTTTCGCTGGCTGCACGAAGGTAAAGGCATCCTGTTGCAGCAGCTTGCCGTCCTTCACGCGACGACACTCGGTGATCACAGCGTCCACATCCAGTGGCACGAGAACGTCCTGCGAGAAATACTGGCGGGACAAAAGTCTACGCGGCAAAAGCGGCTCGTCATAAACACTCGAATGGAGACTTTTTCGATCCACTCACTTGAACTTCATATCCGCCTGAACGCCAGTACCATCTCGAAGGATGCTTTGGTAGCAGCACTTGATATTTGGCTGAGTAACATTGAGCCTATAGCGACGATCTGTCTCATTGTAGCTGATAGCCAACAGGGCCTTGCTCGAATCGCAGTCTGAATATTTTTGAATTTGTTTCTTAAATATGCCCATGGCATCCTTGGCAAAAGGATTTGGGGCGGGCATATGGCATTTCGAGGTAAAAACATAATAATCATCCAATATGTTCGGGCCTATTGAGGGCAGGTATAAATTAAATCTATATATAATAACCATATATATGCATCTTATTACCTAGGGTTACGCCTGAAGTCGTCCTGGCTCTGCTCCGTGCGCTGATTGTTGGAATACTGCGAGTTGTGCTATTTCCGAGGTGAAGTCCTTTTTCAGACTGGTTAGTTGAAAGGCTAATCCAACTGGGGTTTGAGTACACCTGAGCGGGCTCAGTCCCGACATTACTCGATAGGCTATAGTAAAGCATCAGCATCAAGATGCCACAAATCACACAAAGTTTGAGAAACTTATTCATAACGGTTCTATCACTCGGCCACACCGCTTCCGTTTGGATAAGCTGGTACTTGATATTCCACATAATATATATAAATATATACACATGAATGCGGGTATAAAATTAAGCATTACATCAATTATATATGCTCATTCCGATTCGGTTGTTTCGCGGTGCCAGCAGAAATGAAACTGTTCCGCTGTAATCTCCATTGACTGGAGTCGAGAGTCGGACTCGAGATCTAAGCACAGCTGTTTCCTAGAGACCTTAGCTTGCCGCGGGCCTTATCTGCAAAGACCCATAGCCAATTGGTCCAACAGAGAACCTAATATTATTTCTGGATAACGCGATTTGCGCCACGAAACTTTCAAGTGGATAGATTTTAGTCTGCGCAGATCGGCTAAAGTCTACAGCACCCTGTTCCTGGCCCTGGAGAAGTGGGCGTGTATACACAGCATACATACATATATCTGGAACATAACACATCAGCTATATGTGCTCCTTCAGCGCCTACCCGTCCGTCCGTACGCGAATGAAACTGTGCCATTATGATCGACATTTAATACTACAGCCTTAACGCGGTTTTATCACAACTTTATAGAGCTCTAGCTATAGCTCAGAGCTTATCAGCGAGCGAGGAACCTCGAATCTCTAAACGGTCTCTCAATGAACCTATCGTGTCGAACCCGCATTATATTTATACGAAACTTCAAGATCGACCAGAGCGCGGTCCAACAAGCCGAAATGTATCGATAATAATATCTATCTCTCGAATCTGTATAAAAGAGCTTTCTCATCAAATATATACACATATACATTTTGATTGCAGTCATATGCACATATTTCGAGTCATTTATGACATTTGCTTTTTGCATTGTTTGTTTTATTTCAATAATTTAAGTCATTTAAAAATGTACATATACAATAATATACGTATACTTTTTATAACACAAGTATACACAAAACTTCATAAATAATTAAAAATGTTCATGAAACGCATTACAAATACTACGCACATTTATATTCAAATATGTTGGTTCTTTTCAGAGTTCTTCTTCTTGTTCGCTCTTTCGCTGCTGGCCACAAAAGTTGTGAGTCCGCAGTTTATAAAGTTGCGCGTACTTGGTAGAAAATCATAAACATTTCCTTCATTTTTAGCTATAGCATAATACATATGTAATAATATTGTAATTATTTCATACAATTGATGTTTATACTTATTGTTCTGTCGACCTTCGATTTTCCTCTAAGCATAAACTGTATTCTCTTGTCTGCTCCTTCAACTGCATTCCTTTGAATTCTACTGTGGGTTCACCTCTCATTTATATTACGTTCCCTTAGTTCTATATTTTCTTGTTTTAATTAGTTTTTTTTATTGGTAGGTCGGGTTCCCTTTGCTCAATACAAATGCAAATGCCTAATAGATAAGTAGCCACAACTGAGTGTGAGCAATTGCAGTAACAAATTCTAATACGTATCATAATAATTTCTTCAACGACTGTTTTTCCTCATTTCGCTGTTCTGTAAACTTTTCGCCTGTATTTTATGTGTTTATCTATTTCTCAATATTCTCAATGCTTGTAAATGACATTTATTCAACCTCCCCCCCGCTCCGCTAGATCTTCAATTGAGTTTTAATCAATTTGTCCATCACTTATGCGGTATGGACTTCCACATAGTTAGCTGGATATAGGCCAACACGTCCATTCATACGACCTTTGCACCAGCCTTGTTCGTCCTCATCTTCCAATTTCTCGAAAATATCGCCTAGTTCAAGAGAAGACACAGGTGTTCAGTTAACAGGTTACACAATATGTGGTAAATACAGACGATCGCGGCGCCACCTCCTACCTTGCTTGAATGTGAGCTCGTCGCTTTCAGCGCCGTCATAGTCATATAAGGCCTTCACTGGCACACCCGGCTCTCCGTTGTCAACTAGCACATTGTCCGCCTCGTCCCACTCCTCCTCCTCATCGAATGGATTCGCATCGACTTTGCCGTTGCCATTGCTATGAGAGTGTGTGTGTGCATGCAAATTGAAATCAATTAGTTCAATGAAAATGAGCAGCAAACAACAACAGTGACCACTGAAGTGTAATCCAAAACATTTCAAATTCAGAAACTGTTTCCAACTTACGTTACGCTCGAATTGCGATTTGAAGCCGCCACCGTCGCCGCTGCTGTCGCTGACGCGGCCGTCGCCGTCGCCGCTGAGGCTGTTGCAGCACCGGCTGTTGCCGACACCGTTGATTTGTTTTCGACTGTTGTGGCAGAGGTTTGTTCCTGTTGGCTGCTTCGTGTGCTCGCTTTACTATTTAGGCTTGCATTCTTCTTTAGACTATTTGTTGAAGGGTATTCCTGTGCGGTAAAAGTACAATAATTCAATTAATAAACTCAATCAGACATTCAATTATAGCATTTGAGTTGGCTACGTACATGCACATCCTCAGTGACGGGTCGCTGGTTGATAAGCGTTATGGCTGCGGCAGGCAGCGCCTCCTTAGATTTGTTGCCCTTGGCTATGTCGCGGAACTCTTCCGTGTACTCCTGCAAGGACCAAAGACGCCGATTTGAAATATCATTCTTTAAAGTTATCCACAGTATAAGAAATTTACCACAAACGCTGGCCAGTTCATGGCCATATTGATGCCATGATTATTTGACCACCATTTCAAGTCCTTTTGATAGTCCGCATTGTTAATTGTATGGTAGAATTCCTCATAGATTTGGGGCAGGCTGTACGATATAAGTCAAGAAGTATATATAGAGGATACTCCACACAAACACTTTAATCAACTCACTTTTGCACTTTGGTTGGATCGAGGCACTCATGCATATTGAATAACACATCTTTGAAGAACTGCAGACGTGTCTTCTCCATAGTTTGGCACTTCTCAAAAACGGATGTCATATCCTCAATGTAAACGGAATTATATTTGGTTATTTCGCCAATGGCCTGTTCATATTTCTCGCGGCACTTTTGCACTTGATCTTTGGTCTTTTGCACGCGATCGTGCATCTTCTTCACCTGCAATACAATACGTAGTTCAAGCAAAGCCATATAACTGCCGATATATAGTATAAGTAACTAACCTGATCTGGTGACAGTGAGCTGTCCGCATTGGCGTTGCGTTCTTGATTGGTCGCACTGCGTTCTGTTTTGCAAGCTGAATGATAATCTGCTTTGGCCTTCTCCACTTTGGCCAATAGTTTCGCCCAGGGCTTCTGTGCCTTTTTGAACAAGTCATCCATATCTTTGCGTTCTTTTATCTGCATGAGTGTGTGATGATAGTTATCCTTTTGCCACGTCTTTATCTGGCTATTGACATCGTTGCACAGATTATCCTTGATCTTCATGTGTACATCTGATAATCGCTCCGCTTCAGTTAAAACCCCCTTCCAGGCTGCTTCCGTTGTTCCATATTCTGGCCCTGAAATCCAATCGAACAGATAATTAATTCTTTATGTCATTAATAAATGACTTCGTGTACTGCCGCCTCGTTGTTGATGTCATCAAAGGAACCCTCAACCGTGCTTCTTATCTAATCAGCTTGAAAGCTGTTTGCCATGAGCGTTTAGGCAGGCGGGTGTGTGTGTGTGTGAGTATTCGGCATATTTTTTGGCTTGTTTATAGTGTGCCAAAAAAGAATGAAAGCTCTTAATAAAGTTTATATCATGCCCACTTAATAATTGCAAATTGGGAATGCACGAATCTCGTTTGACCATTTTGACTAGCGGCCAGTCAACTACACTCAATTGGCACCCCACATTCACGCACACACTCACACCGACTCTCAGGTTCGCACTCACAGACACGCATACACACGTATACACCTCTGCACATGTACATAATACAAATTGAGGCGCTTAACACAGAAATAAACACGTTCTATTTTCTCATCGCATTGATTTTTGAAACCATTTCGAGTGACGCTTTGGTGCCACTTTACTATACTACTCTTTCAATTGGTTGAGTGGGCGTGGCGTGGGGTGAGGCATAAAGGCAGATCCCATACGAATCTCTCGCGCATTCGCCGAAGCCGCTTTTTCCGATTACTCTATACCGTCGTGCTCGTCGTGAAAGTGAGCAGAGAGCAAAGGCGAGTACGGTGGGCTAAACAACAACAACATCGGCAATAGCAAGAGCCAAAGCGGTTACCAACTTAGCTCACATTGTACTCGATTTCATTTCAAAAAGACAGTGTCGTGCACACTGAAACGGCGACAAAAATGGCAGAAATCATTTTAATGACATTTGCTTGCCTATTTGGAAATTTCGGCATTCCACGACGCAAAGAAAATGTCTCTTGTTTCGATTAGTCCAACTTTAAATGCCGGATAACTTTCAGAGCACATGCAACAAGCGTTAACGTGGCACCTGCATCATAGATCAGAACTAAACTTATTTTAATCTCCCCTAATTTTGTAAGTCCCAATTATAGTTTAGCTACTGAAATATGTATTTTCATATTGTTTGACACCAGTGTGCAAAGCTGCCCCGCTGACAACAGGTAAAAGACAGTGCAAAAAAAGGGACAACAAAAAGCCCATTAATAGCTTAAGCCACTTATCGCACTACAACAATGCGCAGTTTACACAGAATGTGGCAAATAAGAACACAATTCTGTCAGCCACTGGGCAAAAACGCTGGCAACGGGTCATCACAGTTGTTGATCTTGTTGTTGTTGTTATTATTATTATTCTTTTTGTTGCATCATTGGTCCGTTAAATAAGCGTGCATGAATGTGTAAACAAATGACACGGTCATATGCACACAGTTACAGTCCACATACATTTTTTATATGTTTCGACACTCTTCCCAACTTTACCGCTAAGAATTGTACTTAACTTTTTTGGTCGATGACAGCTCAAATGAACTTTTGAGCATAATGAATCGATTAATTTGTGCAGTAGTTCATAAGTTAAAGTTTTCGAACGATAGAATTTAGCTACTGAAAACAAATCAGGATGCACTCAACGTAGGGCCTACTTTATAATTTGTTCGCTTTAAATATGACTTACTTTGAATATCGACTCAGAGAGTCACTCAATTCTAATTACGAATTCCTACTAAAATATTCCGTAAATTCAAATTGTACAGAGCACTAATTAATCAATTGACCCTGCACTTTTCACTTACCTTTCTCAATAAGTTCACCCCATTTCTTCGACCAGGCGCGCAAACTTTTGGCATATCCCTTCTCAATGTCGGCTCTCTCTTGTATTAGTTGCTGTAGGTCGTTGCAGAGTCTGTGCAAGGTGAGAGAGTGTATGTGTGTATTTAAAAGAGAGCAAGAGACAATAACTGGTTTTTTCCAATCTGTTTTCACTGGCAATGACCGCACGTATTTTTGCATTTTTTTTTTTTATTTTTTTTTTTTTTTTGTACTCACTTGTAGCTGTCTTCAATGCGTTTGGTGGTTCGTTTGTAGTTACCGGGCTCCCAGAAGGAATCACTTCCAGCCTGCAGAAGCTGTTCATCGCTGTGGTGGGACATTTCCTACCCAAAAAGAAATAAAAAAATTAAGTATTTTATATCTAATAAAAGCAAAAGATAATAACAAATGACGCGTTTGTTTTATTAAATGTTTCAATTTTTCAGTTAAGGCAATCATAAATTCATAAAGCCTTAGTAAACCTTCAGATTGTACAACAATTTGCGCGATCTGTTCTCATCTCGCTTAAGTAAATAAGTAAAAATAGATTTGTTAGTGATGATGGCATACAGATAGTCCGAACAAATTACTGTAAGTGTCGAAGTCGAAATAAACACATTAGTTGTCATCTAACAGTGAATCATAGCAAATCGGATTCTGATAAAGACCTTGCACAGGTATAGAATTGCTTTTTGTTATTGTTTATCAAAATAAACAAATAAATATTCTATAGAAATACAATTATGCTTTCATTTGACGCCTTTCTGCTTATTTTTGAACCTCTTACAAGGATACATACAATGCGACGACTCCTACACGCACATTTATTTTGATAACAGTACAGAGTATCGGGAACGGTCTTATTAGTTATATCAAGGCATTTATAACTAAACGCGATATAATTGATTCGATAAGACTTACTGAAAAACAGTAATGACTGTCATTTGGTATGGTATATTTGATGTACATCAAGGTACATTGATGTGAGAAATGGAATACCATAACACTATGTACAACTGAAGGCCAATAATAATCGTTGACATATTAAATGAAGCAATAATTCTGTACAGCAATTTGTTCAACTACAACTTATGTGTTAAGATTCACCAAAATGTCCTTATCATACGCCCACAGGGTATAGAAAGCTCGTCAGCTGTTTGTAAACAATGCAAAGGTTAGCACATACACACGAAAGCACCATCAAACACACTCTCTCCCACACATACACACACACACACACACACACATGCAGCTACTAATGTTATCAATGGAGCCGCATGTAGACATTCGGTCACTGACTGCCGGCATTTTACTGGATTCAGGGCAAACGATAGAGAGAAAGAGAGAGCGAGAGAGAGCCTTCCGCTTGGGCTGCACCTCATCCGATTGATGGACTGGCAGCTGAGCATTACTTTGATTCGCTTTTGACACCGTCATCGCCAACGTCAACGTCAGCCCCGTATTGCTTACGGTGTATTATTTCCAATGGGTATTTTGTTCGCTTTGTAGTTATAAATATAGCTGTATGCAGTCATAACTACTTATTTAGCATTGTATATGTTATGCGACTTTGATTTCTCGTATCCAA
>JABVZY010000267.1:7040677-7051270 GCA_020883555.1 Drosophila nannoptera
GTGCGTAAGTGTAGACGAAATACTGTTATCAGCAAACGAAATTATTTTTACCTATTCACATTTTCTTACAACAGTCACATTCAGGAGCACATGCAGGTGCCTATCGATACGAGCAAAATGTCTGAGGCTGAGCTTCAGTTCCATTACTTCAAAATGCACGATTCTGACAACAACAACAAATTGGATGGCTGTGAACTGATCAAATCCCTAATCCATTGGCATGGTAAGCTTCATTTGAGTTTATCTCTTTAATTTTGTTCTGTAGATTTTTGAAAATTGTTGCCTGTGTTCGAGCCATGTCTTTTGTTCGACCTTTATTTACATACACACCCACACGCACACAAAATACTTGGCTACATTTGGTGATAAATGGCATCATTAACTCCATCTCTCATCTTTTTTTATAATTCATATTATCCAAATCAACACATGCATAGAGCAAGGCAGCAAAGAACAGCCCAACGGCGAGAAGCCCCATGTAGAGGAGAAAGTTTTTTCGGACGAAGAGCTAGTGGCACTCATTGATCCTATACTTCAAATGGATGACACATCTCGTGACGGTTTCATCGATTATCCAGAGTTTATAAAGGCTCAGCAGAAAGCTGCCGAAAAGCACCACCAACAGCAGCAGCAACAACAGCAGCCTACGCAGCAGCAACCAAGCCACTAGTACATAGCCAAATCGTTTCAGTTTGCATAAACCAATTCCGAATCGTTATGTCTGTATCACCACTGTCATACTGTGCTCCATCTGTATTCCACATTGAAAAAATCAGTCACTTGCAATGTCAGCTCAAATTGTAAGATATTCCACACAGAATGTTTCAAACATACTGTAACCATTCCAAATCGGGCAACTACTTTGAACAAATTGTAAATTTTTACTCAATTTTCCAAGAACTTTCGAATAATAGCACACGAAAATCTCTCTATGTGATGAGTGCAATTAAACTACTTGTTTTTTTGTTTAATCTTCCTTTAATCTAAGTTATTCGTTTCACGTAAAGCTTATAATAAGCGTCAACTAAAAACAGCGAAAACAAATAAAGGCTGATTGTGTAAACAAATGTTTGTACAAAAGGAAATAGTAAAAACAAGAATATGAGAAAACACATTCGAAACAAAAGCTAATAAGCTGATTTGTAGAATCTGAATTTGATTGTAAGCAAAATGTTTTTAGAAAATAAAATTGATCTACAAATAAGTAATTTTTGATGGTGAATGGGTTTGGTGTGGTTGTTCGAATAAGCTGAGGCATTCAATGCGACTTTATTCTATTCAATTATTATTCCAGTGGAAGATCCCGCCAAGAAGCCTGAGGGAGCTGCCGAAAATCCAGAGGAGCCTGCCGCAAAATCAGGCACTGTCTATACGGACAAGGCGCTCGCAGAGACCATAGACTATGTGCTCAAATCTATGGATCTGAATAATGATGGATTTGTGGACTATTTTGAATATCGCAAGACGGAAGCATATATAGGCAAAAATTAGATATTCCATAATCCATAGTGATCCAATGGAAGCCGCAGAACATGACCCAAAATCTAGTTAATCAGTGTTGTTTTGTTACCTTTTGTACTTTTTCATATTAAAAACGAGATTGGGACTTAAAATTGTATCGAAATAATTTTTTGATTCATGTCTGTATACGTGATAGAATCTGTAAATGGAAAAGCGGAATATAGTGTTTTAGTAAGAACTTTCATTGGACAATTGGATCGCTGGAAAAGCGGCAGCACTATACGGTACAATTGCTAGAAATCGGCTAGCCGGCCGGCTGGTGACACAAGAAAGCTTTCGCGATGCATAAAAGCTTCTCCTAGCCATAAAGCTCTCAATCTGCGTCGAAGCATTGCGGTAAACGGCAGCAGAAAATAGCGGAGCGAAACGTAAATGGCAAAATGTGTTTATAAAGGCGAATGCATGAGGAAATCGTTAAGCGCGACACCCAATTAAAATAATAGTTGCACATTAAAAAGTGTATATTATTATTTTCGCATCAAGCATACGGCGCGGCTGTCCGGAAATTTCAAACGACCCAGTTAAGCAATCGCAATGTAAGCAAATGTGTGATAGAAATGTGGGCATAAATGAAAATAAAATGCTTCTTGCGCTAGTTTTTTAGCTTATGAATTGCATGCCAAAACTACCGTTGCTCGGGGTGACCCTGGGACGCAGCGATTGTTGACAGTGAATAAATAGCTTCAGGCTTGTATCCCGGACACGGATCCGGGTGTGCATAGCATGTGCTCGCGTGCAGCGTTATTAATGGGCCCACTGTGTAAATATGTATTTACCGATTCATAAATAATACAATGCGTGTGCGCTAAGCGTTAGGTGTGGGCCAGATATCGATTTTACCCTTCGTACCAACTTGAGTGGGCGTTGCGTGGGCGAAATTGCCCGAGACCCGTGTAGCGATGTGTTGATAAGCCGGCCGGCATTTCAGTGTGGAATTATTGTTTATATTGTTCAGTGTGATTACTTCTTTATGCTTGGCAGGGTTGCAATGCTATCCGGTAGCCGACCACGCGAGCGCCTGCTCTATGCCTTTCGTGGCTGGATTGCGTTTGTGGCCTTCATGGATCTGGGCACAGCGTTTCGCAGCTATATCGAGCGACGCAGCTTCCTGGGTGATCACAGCGAGACACAGTTCATCGAAGGCAAGCATAAATAGCAGAGCGTAAATATATGCAGAGAATAATTATTGGATTATTTTAGGCGATTATACTATATCCCGCATAATCGGCATGTATTGCCTGTTAAAGGCCATCGCCTTGGTCCATTGTACCTTGTACATACACTACAGGCCGTAAGTATAAAGTTACGCATAAGGAATATACTGTTAACCTTTTCCTTCCATTATCCTCTCCTCTTTACAGCGTAGTTAGCATGGGCGGCTGTTCTTTGGCTTTAACGATGGTGTTCTATGCCACCGAAGCGCTCTATTTTCGTTCGAGTACTTTGAACTTTTACGTAATCTTCCCTTGCGTCTTGAATAGTGAGTAAACGGGTGTTAAACACTCTCCGAATCGATAATAAGCATTTTTGTAAACTCTTTCAATAGCTATTACTCTACTCGGCCTCATATATATACCGAAAAGACTTCGTCTTTGGGAACCCAATATGGATATGGATGATGAGAATTCGCAATTGTTGAAACAAATGACTGGCTATAAAAGACGTCGAGCGAAAAAGCAATAATTACATATTTTAACTCATATAAATTTTTAAATTTGAAACAACGAACAACGGATAAAGATTACTCAAAAGTTGAATTTTGAGTCGATTAGAAAGACACCATAAATCAAATGTGGAATCCGTTAAGGACTGCATTGATGTGATCATAAGCATCAAAGAACACTTAATTAGCAATACTAACCAAAGCCAAATTAGTGATTTTCTATTTATTAAGAGTCAAGCAGAGAATCCACTGCATAAATACGTCAATTGCTGACATAATCACATTATAACATTTTGTACTTCCTTTTTAGAATCCATACAATACATAGCGTTTATTACACTATTAATATATACAACAAAAAAACAAAGATAAGTAGTTGAAGCCGTTATATGAATAAGTTACACACGATATATTTAAGAAATATTTAGTATGCGACTCAGAAGAATTGGCTTTAAATTTACAACCACGTTTATGATTAAAAATTTATAGAAATATGTGAAATTTTTCCATTAGACTCACAAGTAGTTAATTGCAGATTTTGCACATTTAAATATTTATATTTACATTTGTACTCAACGATCATATACATACATATTTAGCAAAGATGATTTGTATTACATATAAATAATATATATATATATATATTTACATATAACAATAATAGACTTAGCAATAGCATGGTTAATGCTCACATATTCAATAAAATTCATAGCAAGTTACTTATTTTTAAGCTTAGCTTAAAATCTTCTTTAGAATTTGTCTTCGGCTCAGATTTAAATAAAACAGTTTGTTACTCATTTAAGCTATCGAAATGTTATGGGTTAACAGAAGTACTCAAGCAAAGAATTTTTATAGCGAGTTCGATATGTTTCTATCGATGAATGCTACTATAAAGAATTAATGCTTATAGCTTAAAAGAATTACTCACTCAATCGATAGATAGATTAGATTCGATATGTATATATCGATATATAGTTGCGCTACCTGGCGCTTTTTTTGTCAAAGGTGTTTTAGGATTTGATTAATCATCTAACTTTCGCAATGTACAAGAAATTCAAGAAACGCACTAATGCCCAAGTGCCACTAAATACAATCGATGAAAATGCTACAATTAAATTGCCGGTAAGTGATCGCGCCATTTCCACTATTTGGGATTAGTCATTAAATTGTTATCCCCTGAAGCGCCTTTCATCCGCACAAAAAACAGATGATGCTCCGGGAGACTTAACCAACGAAAGTGAGGAGGAAAATATCCCGGCTTCCCAGGAGCAAACACAACGTTTTCTGTCACAGCACAGCATTGTGTTGGCGGCAACATTGGGACGCACCCAGTCTTCGTCGCGTATTAACTGCTCCCGTCAGCCAAATAGTTTCTTTGAAATGGTACTCTTGAACGCCGGCGTGCAACTCGATCAGCCAGACACTTTTGTGTTGTCCTGCGATCATATTGCTATTGTATCGAAGTTACGTAATATACTGGTTAACTCCTCCAAATATCCCGAAAACATTGAGACATTTAAGAACGGACTAAGTGCTGCACTGTCGCCCAAATCCAAGTTGGCTCAGAAACTGCTCAGTGGCTGCACCATAGACACGGCCGGGGAGGAGCAGGTGTATCAATCACAGAACAGCATGTTCATCAACTTTCTGATGATTGACTTTCTGCGTGAACCTTGTATTTCTGTGCTTTTCAACAAAATCGAAGAGATCGCCAAGTTAGACCGAGTGCAAACGGTGCCTGGTTGTGTGCCGCTACTGCCTCTGATGCTAGCACAACTGCGCTATCTGACTCTTTCGCACAGTGATCAGATTTACGCACACATTGAACGCATCTTTAACAATGCCACAGAGTCGTCCAAGATGGATATCATCAGTAGCGTGGAGTTCTTGCTAGATGCCAGTAAGCACGACGATTTTGTGGACCTACTCACGTATGTCATTTGAAGATCTCCATATTGTATGAAGATCTCTAGCTGTATTCCGTCTCAAATTTAGCATCAACTATGCGAGCAGCAAGGATCTGTTCCACTTAACCACGTTGCAAATGTTGAGCAATTTGACGCTAAGCGAGAGGACTCAAGGTAAACTACGGGAGCGAGTTCTCGAGTTCATCAAGGAGGACAGCAGTAATTCTCACACTGTGAGTAATAAACTTGTACATCATTAAAGAGATTTCTTAATCGGAATGTTTTGCAGATATTGCCACATATTATCCGCCTTTTACTCAATAGTCTCAATCATGACACCGATGAAATTGTGCGGCAGGTATAAACCAATAAATACTATGTTTTGAGCACTATATAATACATATATGGATTTCAGCTTGTTGTCACACTGCGCGAAATCTTTAACTGGCGATATGAATCGCCAGACGAGCCTAGCGCCACAGCCTCTATTAGTGATAAGCATTCACAATTGGAACTATTTGGATTTCTGCAACAGGGTCTAAAACGTTCCAAGCGATTCTATCAAATATGGCAGCGCACTATCTCCGGTTTACCAGCCGGTGAATTTAGGTAAGATTCGTCATATTGCCACAAAGTACTCACTCATTCCTTTCGAACTAAATCCCTTGCAGATCGTTTGATTTTATTATGCTTCTGCAACTTATCCACATCAATGAGGACAGCACATTATTTATCGAGAATCTGGTAGGTATTCAGCACTTCTTACACAACCTCTTCTAATGTTCCCCCTTTAGGTGCGCCGACGAATTAAATTAGAGCACATTACAGTTAGCATATTGGATGAGATTAAAGCACATTTTCCGCATATTTTGGAGCAACATATTAACACACTCATGCATTTACTGCACGATTTTATGCGCGAGAAAAATCCCATTGTATCAGACTTCGCTAAAGCGTCCTATAGGTGAGTAATATTTGAATCGTTTATAATGGGACTCTTCGTTAAAAATCGGATTTTTCATCGCAGCATACTCTTCAAGGTCTGCAATTCTATACAAAAGAGTATTTTGAAAAAACTGTTGGAACTAACCTTCGATAAGTCCGCCCAGCATGTGACCACCACGCTAACCTTGTTGCGAGAGCTGCAGCGATTGAATGCCAAGCATGTGCAGAACTGTGCCATGTTATTTTTGCCGCTACTCCACCGGCTAGGCGATCTGACTCTGCCGCAAACTCGACTTGCCATGGACTTACTGTGTCATGCTGCATTTCCAGATCCCGGATTGCCGGAATGTACTCAACTACAGGAACAAATCGAGATGGTTGTCAAAAAGCAGCAGATCAATCGCAATGAATATTTCAAAAGGCAAGGCATTATTGGCTGTGTGCAACTGATCGATGCCATTGCCCGGATTGAGACGGTGCTCTTGAACAGCGAGGACTTGCAGACAAGCGTGGACAGCATCACCTCATTACCCGATGGACGCGGCAAGCAGGCAGCTAACCTGATTAGTAAATTTCTTAAATATCTGTGCAAGATCTTGATCATAATTATATGAATGTTTAGTGCTCACCCAGTCTGCTGTCTGCAATTCACCCGAGCTATTGGCTTTGTTTTATGATGAGCTGGCGAGCGTTTTCACTGTACGTTATTATAATGCCGAGTCGACTACTTATATGCTGGACAATCAGTTTATCATGTGGCTCTGTGAACTGATGACCTATCGCTTCCAGCAGAGCTTTGTGAATGACCAGGAGCCCAAGACCATCAAGTGAGCAGGCGGATAGCCCAATAGAAATTTCAGAAAGAACAAATTCTTTTTCTTTTACAGAGGGATTTGGCTGGAGAGTCTAAAGAATATCAATGAATTGGATGAAACGAATGTGAATACGGAATCAGCCGTACTGGATATTGGCATTAACATATCTGAGCTGGTCTTAAGTCCGAATGCCAAGTAAGTCGAAGCAGGAAGGAGCTCCGAACTGTAGCTGAATACACGACATTTTTTACATTTTCCAGTGCTTGTGATTCCATTCTTGTCCTTGCGCCGCTCTTTCATTTGGTCAGCGTACTGCACAATCAGCGCTATCAACATAGCCTGGAGATGGTAAATGCCCTCCAGGGCTGTGCTATTGTCTTGCCCTCGTTTTTCGATGATCCCAATTATGTGGCCATCTTTGATAACTTCGATGATGACATACAAAAGAGCATTTTAAGCATTTACTTTCACACGATCAACTGGATGCGTGTGACCACGTGCGCTTTCGCATCGCAGAAGGAAAAAGCCACACGACAGAGGGTTCTTAAACGCTTGGCCGATTTGATTACCACTGAACAAAAATTGAAGCCACTTTTGGCGCATGCTCCTATTGGCTTTACACCTCCGCCGTGCCAATTCCTTAGCAATACAAAGCAGCCGGGCAGCCTTCAAGTAATGCGCGAAAGGAAGCCTGCGACCAGCAAAGGCAAGGCTAATAGAGCAAAAAACGATACGGTCTTGGAGGAGCAAAGCACAGAACAATTAAATATGGGTGAATTGACTATCAAGTTAGGAGCTTGCAAGACGGCCAAGTGCAAAGCTAATTTCGAAAATTTGTACGGACCAATGGAAAGATTTCGGCCGCTTGATGTGGGCATATTAGTACTGCTGAAGGAAGAACCTTTCAGTCTGAACTATCCACTCGAAGCGGATGAAGTGGGAACACACTTGGGCTTGCTGGAATTGCGTTTTATACTCACAGATTTAGTGCATAAGTTGGACACCATCGTCAATGAACATCACGAGGCAAACGAAGCGGACTCCTTGCGATCACATGTGGTCAAGCCCGAACATTTCATCTCTGATTTACAGAAATGTCTAGAAAAGATCAATCAGCTCTTGGTTACGCTCGCAGCGCACATCGACGAGGAACTCGAGAAGGTTAATAATGTGCATAGCAATTTGGATCTGTTCAGGGATCGTTTTAATTACGTGAAAACGTGCTTTGGCCTGTGCATTCACTTATTTGCATTGTATTTCTCATGGAACGGGTGGGACGACAAGTCCAAGACAGAGCTGCTTGAGTGTGAGTAAAGCAGACTATTTGTAAAATATCCATAACTAATAGATGATTTTTATAGCTTCTTTGAAAGCGCTACTACCGTCTAGCCAAAGCAAGATCCCCAAGAAGCCGTCTCTACCGCGGCATGCCTCACAGTTGTTTGAGTATTTCTGCAAATACGAGAAATCTGTACTTGTTCTGGGAACAGGTGTGCAGCTACAACAACTGTTGCGTAGTCTACGAAAGCTGAGTTGCTGTGGCGATAATACACTCCAGCGTAGCAAACAGCAGGCAGACGAAATACGTGAGTCCCATCAGCTGACTCGCGGAAGATACATTATATATTCATGAATATTCCAGGCAAGATTTGTTCTAACATGCTCAGACGGAAGTGGTACCATTACTCGGGTAGCGTTGACAAAGGCGCCCAGTGTAATATACATCTGGATGAGCTGGTCAAAGGCTTTTTAAAGGACGCATCGATCGAACGTCAGAAGGATATATTGGATGCCCTCAAAGAGGAGTGTCTGCTGCTCAATAAGAAGGATTCGGCTTTATTATCTATTCCGAATATCAAAAAGTAAGCTATTATCTATTTACATAAGTTTAACAATTGAATTTACTTATAATTTTGCTAGACCGAATTTCCCTCTGCTGTTTCGTGGACTATGCGAGAGCTTGATTATCACGCTGAGCAGCCAATGCACTAGCCACCTGGAAGGGGATCGCTTTAAACTCTGGGAGTCAACTATTGGCCTACTGAACGGTCTTTTGGAGGTGGTGAAGAAAGTGGAGCAGCCGCGTAATTTCGCTCTGTTCCTCAAGCACTCGCAACTGTTTCTCAAGATGCTGCTGCAACACGGCCTGCCCGTGCTGGAGACAATCGTGCGTGACAGTCCCGAGCGCCTCACGAAATTCCTGGACGACCTACAGAATGTGACCAAATTCCTCCACAATCTTTGCTGCCATTCCAAGACGATAAAGAACACGGCCATCATAAGCTACATACCCAGTCTGCGTGAGACCTTAGAGACGCTGGTGTTTCGCATGAAGGCCTTACTGGCGGCCAACAAGTGCCATGCCGCGTTCCATATTAGTATTTTAGATAACAAGGATCTGCACGGCGATGCGATTAGAACCCCAAGAGGATCACTTGTCAACGATACGCATAGCGACGAAGAGATACCCGAGGATGATGCCAGCGTAGACGAAACTGTTATGGCCGATGATTCGATTAGCGTAACTGTGGACAGTAGCAGACGTGACAGCAGTAACAGTCGCAGCAAATCAAGTTCCCGCAGCAAATGTTTCTAAATTCAGACATTAAATAAAAAAAACTATAAAAATCAAAATGTTATTGTTGTTATTTGGAAGAGATGAGAGACATTGCTTGCATTGTTTATTTATCTTTTTTATTTTTATTTTTCTTTTTTTCTTTTATTTATTATCTGGATGCAATTTTATTTACTTTTCGTATTACAAATAATAACAAATGTATGTATATCAAATATTTTAGTACAATATTCTCTTCTCACTTGTGTGTTTTCTTCGTTAACAATAATTGTTTGTAAGACGTAAAGTTGCTGCTTCCTATCGCTCTTCCATCTGGATCTAAATCTGAATCTGAATGTGAATCTGAGTATGAATCTGTATCCTCTTCGAATTGTTCGTTAACTTTAGGCTCTTGTCTTTCATTTGTTCAATTCTCATCGATTAATCTTAATAATTGGCGACGTTACCTTCACGGCTTATATAACTCAGATTTTTATTTGTTTGCTTGTGATGTGGATTAAAAGTATTATTAAAGTGTTTACAAATCATCATTTCATCTTAGCTTTATGAACAATTAACAAAAGAGGGCACACACACACAAACTTTTAAGTATACATAAATATACATATAAAAGGGGGAAATCAAGGAAATCAAGAAATCAAACCCAAATCGAACCGAAAATTTATCCGAAACGTTTCAAGCACATATATATATATTTTTTTTTATAACAATTGACACTGGAAACTGAATTGCTGCTGTTGCTACTGCTGCTGCTAAAATTAAGTGAAAACCGCGTCGTGGTATCGCAGACTGAATGGAAAATTGCTTGTAGGATATCTGCCTTATAAACAGCTGCGTTCCGGCTAATTTGCGTGTTTGTTAGTATGTGTGTGCGTGTGTGTGTGATCGAATGCCAAAAAACAACAATTTCGTACGAAAGTTTCGCTGGAAAATTTGGAAAAAAATATTGATAAAAATTTGGAAAATGTTGAATTGTTGCATGTTTAAATATTCAATGTAAATGCTTCATGTTTTTTTTTTTTTTTTTTTTGATTTATTAATTTTTATTGTTTTCTTTATTTGCCAATTTTTCAAAAACTTAAAACATTTTACACAAATTAATTTTAAAAATTTTTAATACGTACGCAGTCTGTTTAAAAGTAAAGTTAGATTATACACTCCTACAGC
>JABVZY010000267.1:7099673-7114969 GCA_020883555.1 Drosophila nannoptera
CCGTTTAGACGGGAGTTCGTGGCGGAGGTGAAGAAGAAAAACAAGAAGAAAGAAGCAAGAGTACAGATTAGCGGTGTTTTCTATATATACAAATAGGGATAATTCTACTGCTAGAGAGCAACATCTAAAATGTTCTCAGCGCTCCGAGTGAAGAACCAATAATAATGCTTAAGGAAGAATCAGTTTCAGTGTGTGTGTGTGAGAGAGAGAGAGAGTGTGTGTTTGCTGTAAGGACTCCTTCTCGATCAGCCTTTGCAAAGGAATAAATTGAGTGCAAATCCGCGTATCAGGTTGGAGCGCGACGAGTGCATATCGGATCTCTCCTCGAAGGGGACTTACCTTGACGGACCGTAACTAATCGCTGCCTAAGCTACTTAGAAGGACTCAAAGAACTACTCAAAGTAAAACTAAAAGTTAGGTCAAAAAGATCTAGGAAAATAATGAAGAGCTGGAGGAAAACGAAAAAAGATGCATAAGGAAAAGATTGGAGGAGGAAAAAACTACGTCGAACCTCGTTTGAAAGCAATGGATTGGAGATATTTAAAGAATACTTATCATATCAGATTGCATATGGAATATCGCGTCTAGTAAGAGTAATTGTCTTTCGGAAATAAGCCCGACAGCTCAAAATTACTAACCAAGTGAAATGGATAATTAAAGCGATAATCAACGGTTGAGTTTAGATCATTGTTAGGGTTATTTCTTGGGTCTGAGTATGGATCACCTAGTTTGGTGTAAAATAACAGAATTGAATGTTACTCTCAGTTCTCGGGAACTGAACTCTCTTCATTGTTATGCTTAAATTACAATAAAATCATATTGCGCCTGTGGCGATTGCGGGCAGCTGCTGCACGAACTGACGGAACTCACCTCGCATTGTGACCCAGCATTATGATGCTTCTGCAAATACAATTGAGAAATTTCGACACCATGGTTTATTTAAGAAATAGGTAGAGTAAATAGAGCAATAGTGTAGAGCTTAGTATAGATGGAGAAGACAGAACACACAGGAGACAAACTCAAAGAGAAACCGAAACCGAAACCGAAATCGAAACCGAAATCGAAACCGAAAGGCGAGAATATTATTTTTGGCTTTTGGAAAAGTAAAACAAAAAATCATGCCAATAATGAACACTTTAAATGTTTTTTTTTTTTAATAGAGTATTTTATTTTTGGAACCGGAGTGGACCGATCCAAAACGGTATATATATATATATATATTGGTATATACATTGTATATATATATTAATTTCTGTGCTCTCCTTAGGCCTTGGCGTGGGCACACACATACACACATACACACTAATTGCTTTTCACAGTTCGAGTTCTTGCAGCTTGTTGCACGAACAGCCTTGCAACGGTTCGACTCTGAGTCGGTCATGCTACAATATCGGGATGTCTATGGTAAAATTTGTTATTCCTGTTTTTCAATAACGAAGAGTGCAGAGCGAGAAAAGAAAGAAGAAATGAAAAGGGGAAGAGAAACAAATTGTTGAAAATGTATTTACAGCTTTTGGTGGAAAACGAAAAATGGAAATCAAATATTTGGGGGGGGGGGGGGGGGGGGGGGGTAATTCGAAATTATGCGAAAGCGGAGCAAGCAGCCAAAATCAACGAACCAGGCTGAAAGGAAAAAGCAACAACAACTGCATCCATTTCATCAAATACCGAATGGATAGGGGGAGGGAGGGGGGCATCTTAACAGGGCTAGAATGTGTGTGTGTGTAAATAAATTTCGCAACACGAGCGAAGGTCAAGCTACGCATTGTGTGTGTGTGTGTGTGTGTGGGTGAGGGGGTGTGTGTGGAATCAACTACAAAAATCGAACCTCAGCTTTTTCGAGTTGGGCAATAACATCCAAATACAAAGATATTTTACATATTGCTTGGCCAAAAATCAAATTAATTATATTTATATATCTATATGTATATACATGTGTGTGTGTGTGTGAGAGTGTGTGTATGTGTGTGCGGCATACGTATGGCATGGGCCGGCACTGTCATTCGGGTAACGCAATTATCGAAGGTGTTAACAACAATTAAACAATAGCTGCAAAACACATTAAGAAAAACAACAACAAGAGAGGGTTTCATATAACGGCCCGAACTGGTGTTGTAGTAGTTGTTGTATAGTGTTGTTTAACAAGGCATATATAGACGTATATATGTATTTAGCTGGGGTGTCGTACAGGAGGCATAACTGTATATAGTTGTATATAAAATAGATCACAGGAACAGGGTGAGCTTTAACGGTTGGTAGCCAGAGAGTATAGCTATGTATATAGGGTAGATTCGAGTATATATATATATATAATACTTGTTGAGTCAGTAAAAAATCTGTCGAGCTTTTCTCTGGACGCTAGATCTTACGATATGCTTCTTGACTATATTATATATAATAATGGCAATTTGATTTTGGTTGTTGGGAGAAGTTTTTGTTTTTTGTTTTTGTTTTTGTTGGGGTTTGGTTTTTGGTTTTTGGTCTTAGCTTGTGTACTTGGCCTACCGAATGAGCATAGCGAATTTCGGCTAATTCACAACAACATTGGTATCGGAGTATGGCTCGAACGCTCTTGCTGCAAGATGTTTGTTTATATAGAATGAAATATCAATTTTTATGTTATCCATATATTAGAGGCAAAACGAAAAAGTTTAACTTTTCTTTAGTTTTTTTCAGTTTAATGTTCATTTTGAAATTCGAGATATTTACGAAACGCAATACAAATTATATAGGAAAAAAAAAAACAACACGCACGAGATGGAAATCTCCATGAAAATTAGCATAATATATGACTAGCATTAATCACAATAATAATAAGTACAACGAAAACAAGTACAATACACGAAAGTTAAGGAGTGGGACTTACCGCAGCAGTCGGGTTATATAGTCGGGCCAGTTTTCGGGGAACATGACGAGGAAGAAGCCGATGGCTATGAGAATCACGCCGGCCAGCTTCATGCCCGCAAAGGTCGCACTGTACAGTATGACGTCGAGTGCTGCGACAGAGAGACTTCATTAGAAACTCCTTCAGGCGGGGTTGGACCTAGCCAGGGCTAAGAATCGAACGGCTATATCTGCATATAGACAGCCCTTATACACTCGAATTATTAATGGGAATCGGACAGACAGAGTCTGCCGGAATGGCTTTCGTGTACATAAGCGGACGGAGCCTAGTTTACAGCTAATCTCTTAACAGCTCGCTTCCTTCTGGCCACGCTAAGCATTAGCATTAGCCCGAAGGGAGTTCGCTCTCTGCTCGAACTTAAGGAAATTGCCATGCAAAGGGCGCGTGCATGCAATAATATGTGGCGTCACGATATGCTTGAAGGGGGCGCAGGGGGCGCGGCTGTTGTACGTACCGCCAGAAACGGGCACGGCGGTTATCAGGCCCAGTGTCACAAACATGTTGTACGTAACGGCTGCACTGAACTGCATGAGTACGTGGAAGGCTGCAATAACAGTTAATTACGGCGATATAAATAGAAGCTCTCAATGCAGCAGGGCGAGAGGAGAGGGGAGTAGGAGAGAGGAGGGTGGCGCTCACCGAGAAGCAGAATGCTCGCCACGAGCAATATGTTCCATGGTATGCTTTCCGACGTCAGATTCTCGGCGCCCGTCAGGTAAAGGGCCAGGACGACGGGCCACAGCAGCAGAGCATTGAGCAGGCCGAGAGCGGTGAATGTGAATGCGATTTGGGCCACCGGCGGATCGCCCATCACTTTGCGGAACATAACCTAGAAATCGGAATGGATTGGATGTGGAGCAGACGACGGCACGAACATGGGCAACGACGTCACGGCATGCTTACCCGAAACACGGCATAGCCGGCTGCAGCTAACGTGGCCAGGACGACACCGCCCAACGTCCGGCTCTCCGTGATGCCGTCCATGTAGGCGAGCAGCGCGATGCCCGTGTCGCAGAGGATAACGGCCACAATCTGGTAAACGGCCAAGCATAAGGATATTCGTGTTCTTGTTCAGCCCACAGCCTCCGCCGCCGGTACCTACCCGGACGCCCACGAACTGCTCGTGCAATATGACCCAGGAGAGCAAATAGACGCAGGCCACATTTGTGGCGAACAGCGCCAGGGCGTCTGTGGCGAAGAGCACGTTCAGCGACAATGTGTACAGATACGTTGTGACCAGCCACAGGATGCAGAACGAGAGGCAGCGATTGAGGAAGCGTCCTGTGGTTGGATATTTTCGAATGGCATTGTGAATGCGGACTTTGACCCAGTTGGAGGGGAGGCACTCACCGATGGTGAAGCCGCGCTCACGGAATCCCCGCAGCACGTCGGCGAGTATCTCGCTCAGCTTATCGCACTTCCGGGCCGAGATTAGGCCCAGCAGGTAGATGGGAAAGAAGAGCAGGGAGAAGTTGGTGAAGAACCAGGCCGCAAAGAACGGGGCATTAAAGTAGACGGGCTGGCGCGGTGGTATGTTGAACATCTCGGTGGCGTCCTCGACGTGGTGCAGCGATGAGTCGCTAATGGCCAGTATGTCCTCCAGTTCGGTGCTCAGCTCGGCGCGGCTCGACGACGTGTCCAGATCATCCTCCAGCTCGTCCTCGTAGGGCGCCCGGTACAGATACATGTACTTGATGCAGTGCGTCGCGCCCACCCACGAGGCAGTGACCAGTACGGTGACGCACACCCCGAAGTACATCTGTAAGGAACGGGCGACGGGTTGGACACTGTATACTCTGCGCTGTCAGGCTTACCTTCTTGGCCAGCGGCGAGCAGCAGGACTCCTGGCAGGCCTTCAGCTTGCGAAAGCGCACCTCTCCCGTTTCCTCGCCGGCCTGTCCGTTTGGCTGCTGTTCGATGCTGGCCAGCTGGCCGCTCTGTGGCTCGCCGGCGTCGGCTCCAAAGTTATGCTGGGACCCGTGCGTGCCCGTGGGCGTGTCCGCCTGTATGATGATGACCTCATTGGGATCCTGCTGGCTCGAGGATATCGAATCTTGGTGGGTTATTTGCGGATTGCTGGAGTTGAGCACGTTGCTGAAGCCACAGCTGCCGACGGGTCCGCCGGTGGCACCAGCAGCCCCACCAGCCCCCGGCTGCCCGCCGCCCGGTCCATTCGACGACGAGTCCCCGGTGACAACCACGGAGGGTGTGCGGACGCGCTTCGGATTGAATATGGCTGGAATTTCGCCGTCGCGCGTCATGCTATCATTTCCAGGCGCCGCTCACGTTCATAGTGTCCCGATCCTGCGAAAAAAAAAACAAGCAAGCAAAGAAAAGGTCCTTGCTGATTAGCCCCAAAGTGGAAATACCATGAAAATGTGTTCATTCCGATTGCCGCCACTCGGCCCGATATTAATCAAGAATCGTGAAGCTCACGTGCTCGGCCCGATTAGCCGACCTGCTCCAGCTCCTCCGTCCCCCGTCTTTCCCAGCCTGATGGCCAGCTCGCAGGCAATGCCGACGTCTTCTCCCTACATGTAAAGGGCAAGCCCGCGGCCAATCACGCAACCTCAAGTGCCAACGATTTGCATACGCGCTCCGGCCAGCAGTTGGCCAAAATCTCAAGGCGAGTGGCCCTTGCTGCAGCAAGGATAACATTGTTTTCAAATGCACAACACTCCCCTTCCCCTTCCTCCCATTCACGCGCTGTGCGTGGCAACAATGGGAATTATGAGTGGCTCGACGTGCGGGTCAAGTTGGCCCGGACAATAAACGTGCATATGACCGAGTGGGGCAATTTGTTGGCACATTAAATATGGCTGGCCCCGGTCGAAGGCCAGCGGCAAGTCCTGGCATCCCATGGGCTGGGCCCGTGCTGCCTGTCTGTCTGTCTGTCTGTCTGCTATAATGGCATTCTAATTGAAACATTAAATATTTAGGCCATATTCAAATGGCATTCACAGCATTTGCTTACGGCCGGCCATCAATGAATTAATAGCTCGCTAATGACCCATAATCGGTAAGTTAAATAACTTCCTGGCCATTGGTCATTCGCAATATTATCTAATTATCTCGGAGCATTCATTCTTCGATTATTGCTGATTGCATTAGGCTAACTGCGAAGAGGAGCAGATGTCCTTCTGTGTGGCCCAGTGGCCGTCGGATTCGAGCCTGCTCTTCGCTCGAGTATCCCTGAAGGGGCGCATATTCATTCCAGTTACACCCAAGTAGGGTAGGGGGCCCGGCGAGGATTACGGCTGTGATGAGCTGCTGGGATGCGGTGGAATATCAGCTTGATACCATTAGAGTACATCCGCTGGCGGATGAGGGCACGGCCTCGCTTCGGAGTTCGCCTCACGGATCAATATGGATTTCCTTGGAGCCTCGAGGGCAATACTGTATCCCCTGGATCAGCGAGACAGCAGCGAGAGAATCAATTTCGCGCATATCCGGTGGAAGGCCGGCGCCATATTTCTGGATATCAACGTGGAGCCAGCCTCGAGCTCAAGCATCTGCGAGGGACATTGCCTTGCTTATCCGGCTCAGCAATGTTTGCTTCCCGTTCAGTTAACATCGAGTCTTGCAATTCGCCGCAGCTGGACCTTGGCTTGCTCCATATGCTCTTTGCGGGATGGAAAGCCATAATGCCATCTGCAGACATGGTAAGTGAACGATAATCTCGTTGTCAGACCGCGAGGCTGAACTGCCGCAAGAAGGCTGTCTGCTCAATCTCAGGGCTTATGCAGTAAGCTGGCCAGCTGGAGGACCCATCCGGGCGTGGGAGGAGCTGCAGCTCACGGCCTGGATGCCCACCTCTATGTCAGGGGAAGCACAGTTCACTTCCTCTGCTGCTTTGGAGATCTCCATGAGATCTATAGCCTGGGCGCTTGGCTGATGGGCAACCAGGCCCCACTAGACTGTGAGGCCATGAGCCCGTGAGGGGGGCGAGAGTGAAGCGCGAAAATGCTGCCAACAGGTCGGCCGAGTTAATTATTTACCAGCCCCGACCTGAGCTCACCTGGCTTCGCGCTCATGCAATATGCAAATTGTTTATACACTATTAATAGCTAATGTGAGAAGCAGGAAGATTGCAGTCAAAGTTGTTCGGCTTTCGCCTGAGTAGCTTTTCCGAAAAAGCGCAACTGAAACGCTAACTATGACGGCTACTTTGACAGCCGCTGGCAAGTAGACAGGCGACAAGCGGACATGCGGACAGGCGGACAGGTGACATTGGCAGTAGAGAATTTTGTCATTTCGGGGATAAAGCGGAAAGCGGAAGGCGGAAGGCGGAAACGCCATAAACAATGGCGGCCTCCCCCGTTGGCCAACTGCCAAGCCATTTACAAGGCAGCCAAAATTTGTGCTCAACTTAAATTTTATAATGGCCAGCAGAGCAGGTGATAATTAAAGCCCAACAACTAGGCACCTGCCCAGAGCGGAAAGCATAGCTATGCTGAGCGTGACGTGCTCGCAATGCCGTGTTTTGTTTGCTTCAAGAAATATGCGTGTCCAGGCCTGACATAAATATTCTGTTACATTCGGGGCATGGCCTAGATTCGGAACGAGAATTAAGTAATTTCTCCAGGGCACAGCTGAAGATCCAGTTTGGCTCCATTCCTTGTGCCCGGGCAAGGCCCCCTTCAAAAGCTTTAAGTAGCAGAGTATTGTAATTACAGAGCCTGGCCCAAGGAGCAGACACATTCGGGCGCCAAATGGCTCAATGCGGAGCCAGAGATGCCAGCACGTCGTCCTGCCAGTTGACGTGGCGCTTTCTTTGTTTGCTTTGTGCGCTGCATTGAAATCACAATAAAATTTAAATTGCCAAACAAAAACAACGCCGAGAGACGTGCACAAATGGGCAGACTAGATAAACAGCAAAAGGCGCTCGTAGGCGGGGGAGAGAGGGGGGATGCCTCTCGCTTGTTTACGAGCGATGTGGAAAAACGCGATTCAAAACAAAACAAAGCAAGAAGCAAACAGCTGAACCCTCCCGGAGCATAAGCTCGCTCACGCGCGCGCTCTCCCGCTCTCCCTCTCTCTCTCCCGCTTGCACTCTCTGAGGGCACGCGTGGGTGCTGGCTGCGAGCTTACAGCAACAACGTCGCTCGAGGACAACACGCGGCGTATACGCAATGTGACAGTTTTAGTGGTTATGGTCAAGCACAACGCTCGAGCGAGGGCACGAGCACACAGAGCGCCCCAACGAAAGCGAAAGTGACGCCGAAAATCGTGTACGCTCCGACACACCTGAGCTGGCTTGGGGGCCCAACAACAATTGCTGAGTGGGCGGGCGGAGATTCGCCATGAAATGTCCGCCAAGATGTTTCAATTGACTAGGACTTGGGTGGATTGTCCTTGCCGCCGCGCTCTGTCTATCTCGCCTCCATCAGCTCCCCCTTTCTCTTTTTTTTTTTGGGGGGGCAGGCAGCCGGTCGCCTCCGCCTCACTTCGAGTGAATTTGAGTTTTCTTCTGTACCTGTGCAGAACACCTGAGGAAATGAATTGCTCTACTCACAGCTGGCGGTCGTTTTTCTTTCAGTTTTTTAATTATATAGTTATGGCTTTGTGTTGGGCCACGAGTGCCCATTGATAGGTTGAATGTATTTATATAATTTACTTAAGCACTTAACGGCATTTGTGCGCGAGGCATGCCGCACGCTTTACGCAATTCGTGGCGTGCGCTTTTCGCTCTCGCTCTCTATCTCTCTCTCTCTCTCTTCCACGATTCCTTGCATAGAATACAAAAAATTTGGGGGAACGCTTGTTCAGCCCTTTCCTTAATTTAATTACATATATGCAGCGAAATTCTGTTGTCCCATTTAATTTGGAGCAGCTCAAAACTGAACACCGAACGGATACACAAAACCCACACGCACACACACACTCGCAGGCAAAGACGCGCACGCACACACACACACACGCGACACACTTGCACTGTGGCACGGGCACGGGCACGAGTTGTGGACTGTTTAGACGAACGCAACTGCCACTTAAACTTGCCTTTTCACTAGTTTTCCCAGGCTGAGGAAAAACTGTTGTAGTCTGCTTGTCGCTGCTGGCGATTTTCCAGCTCTTCTTATAAGCGCGCGTCGCGACCTGTCAAAGCGCTCGGGTCGTTTCTGGCCAGGAATCTCAACGTCGACTGAAACGCTTCCTGAGCGTGCCATCAAGCTGCCTCGTTAGCGACCAAAGCTCGCCTTATGTTCTGGCTCTCGCTCTCCGGCTCGGAAAGCACTCTCTAGCGCTCGCTCCCTCTCTCTCTCTCTGGCAGAGCTTTTCCAGTTGTTGACACTTGTTAGAGATTTTCTTATGTTTTGTTTGTTTTGGCTTTGGGTCGGAAGTTATTTTAAGTTCCCCCCCATATGGCGGGCTATGTACCTCAGGGAAGGCCTTGCGAAGGTCTTGGTAAATTGTTTAGTAACGGTACAAATATATACACTGTCCGTCAAGCAATGAGTTTAATCCAAATTTTAAATACAATTAAATAGATTAATTAGTTCGGAGAAAGTTTTCGCCATCGCGTTCAGTTGGAATTTTATAGATTACTCAAATCGACAAACTTTTAATTTGTTTTCTATCGGTCCCTTAATAGAATATTATTCACGAAATTCGAACTGTTTTTGGGTAAACAAGTTTTACAACTAGCCAGGAAATTTGCATATGAATAATTCTCATGATTGTAAGATGCCCATCATGGGGCACAGACTTTCGATCGTTTCAGAACGGTGTCAGCGGAGCCGTGCCTTTTAATGCATATTAATGTCGCTGCCAAATTGATGCAAAAACTTTCGCTGACCTGTCAGTCAGCTAAAACGCCATTCAAATCAGGCTATATGTAAGTCTTAACTAAATTAAAAAGTCCAAATCTTTGCTCATTTTGTGACAACTTAAGTTCGAACTTGATTCAACTTTAGTTGGCCATTAGCCATCGGAGACTGCGGCTGCGATATCGAATCCGAATCCGACATAATGCATGTCCAACTCTGGACATCACTCCTGCTATTGGGAGCCTGCAGCTTGGCCCCGGCCACAGCCGGGCGATCAACTAAGTTAAGCCAAACGACGAGTTTTGCTGAGTGAGTAGCTTGCGACTGCAATGACAAGTACAAATTCCGGGAATTTCTTATCAGAGTAAAAGCTGATCCGTGACCATTTCATTCGGAGATAGCTTATACTGAATTTACCTCACATTTGCTTTACTCTCTTTAGTGACGGTCAACTGGCTTATCAAAAATACGAACTCGTTCGCGACCCAGGTTATCCCGGTCATGCTTTCCAGTTGGTGGGCAGAGCGAAGGCGAAGGCAAAGGCAGCGCGGACCACCACAACAGAGCGTCCTTTCGTACGGGTGTGGAACAGTTTTTTGCGCAGTGTACAACCGAATTTCGGGCTACGTAATTTCACAAATCCGTTGGTTAACTTGTTCAACAATGGCAACAGCAACATCATTGAATCCTTGCCCGTGGAAGCAGAGTTGTTGGACAATGGGCATCAGGTGGAGGACCAGGACTTCTCGTCTGCAGCGGGCACGCAGAACGGCAACAAGCGACGTAAGCGCAAGCGCCGTAAGCAGGTGAAGCGTAAGCCTGTCTATGAATCTCAGGAGCAGGAGCAGGAGCAGGATGATCCTTATGATTACTACCGTCAATTGTATAACCCATATGAATATTATGGCATGCGTCCATATGCACTGCCGGCCAATTACTATGAAGGTTACTTGGAAGAGCCTTTAGAGTCTGAAGACCACGTCCGGCAGTATTTGTCGGATGAGAGCCGCAGTAGATTCAAAACGAAAAAGACCTTTGCCGCACTACGTCCAATAAGTTTAACGATTAAAATGCCGAGTCAGGGAGAATCAAAAACCGACCAATTGGTAGACGCAACGGTAGCGAACGAGAACCCCGATGAAACGTATGTCGTCGTCGCTCCACCAACCGAAGCCAATGATTCAACCGATGATCAATCGGCGCTCTCTGAGAGCGTGCGCAATGCATTTGGCGCATATATGCATGACGATCGCCTCAGTCGCGAACGTCAGCGCCAATCCGATCGCAAGCAAGACATCGCAGACCCAGTTAACGCACAACCACGACATCAGCATTACCTATTTGCTGCACGCCTGGTAAAGAATCGCCAATAAACGATGAGTTATTAAGAAAATGATGTATATATTATGATAATGTATGTTAGTCTGAATGTTACTGTGACTGTCTTGTGCGTTAACGTGATATGATACTGGAATCTGCAATAAGATTACGATAAGGAGAGAGGGAAATCGTTGTAAATTTGTCTATAATTGGACTAGTTCTATCAATAATGAGGTAGATCGGTAAACTTACATTACAATCACAAAAAACGTGATTAACATCACAAAGATCGAAATATTTGAGTCAAATCAGCTGCGTTATTCGTGAAGCGCTGCCTGCATTGGGGTCCACAGGCAAAGCTACCTTTTCCACAGGCTGCATATTATCAAAGTACTTATGTTGAAGTGCATCCTTCGCTGATATGCGCGAATTGGGGTCGTACCAGAGCATTGACTGCAATCGATTAAACTTGTTCGTCAAAACGGTTTGGCCAACTCTTAATTGATATTACCATAATAAGATCGTGAGCTTCATGCTTGCATATTGCTACAGGGATATTAGAAGACTCCCATCTGGGGAAATTGGCTTTAAAATCCGGCAATTGAGTGACACCAGGCCATTTGGTTTCGTCGGGTGTACCAAGTGTTCGAAAGATTCGATACAATTGATCAATTTCGCTGTCCCCCGGAAACAGTGAGCGTTTCATTATCTGTGAAGTTAGTTGCCTTTTAGTAAAAGGAAAGTCTATCGATAGGTATTAACTATGCAAACCATTTCTGCAAATATGCAACCCAAACTCCAAATATCCACGCCTGTCGCATAGAACTTTGTGCCAAGCAGGATTTCAGGTGCTCGATACCATAGTGTGACCACCTCATGCGTATAGGCACGCATTGGTACGTTGAAGGCACGCGCCAATCCAAAATCTGCTAGCTGCATGTAGAATATTAGTTGTAGTTGTCTTACTCGTCATACAATGTTTATATACTTTAATACTTTACTTTAATATTGCCCTTTGTATCTACTAGCAAGTTTTGCGGCTTGAGATCTCGATGGAGTATGCGATTTGTATGACAAAAGCTTAGGGCATCGAATATCTGGTACATGTAATACTGCGAAGACCAAGTAAATTAGCAAGCATTTCTACATTAATGGTTGCTTGTAAACGGAATATAGTACACACTTTGATTAGCGCCGGTGTAAACACCTCTTTAGTTTTGTCCATCAGTTTCTTCAGATCCATGTTGAGATACTCGAATATCATGTACAAATTGTTTCCAGAAATGACTACATCAAAAAGTTGCACAACATTCTTATGCTTAAGATTTTTCAATAGTGAAATTTCCCGTATAGCCGTCGAGGGTACACCTTCCGATTCGCTAAATTAAATATATATATTTTTCATCATCAATTCTTTGGTGCCTCTATTACATGTAATAGGGTTGACGCCCATTGGTAGAGCGTTTCTGCACACCGAAGCCGAATCATGTGGTGCTACGGACTCAAAAATAGCGCTGCACACACAAAATCCAGGCTTCTTTATGCAGCAGGTAGCCAGGCAGCCAGACAGCCTGACTGTTTGACATTCGTCAAGGACATCGATGCCAATGATGATACCAGAAAATCTTCATTTAACGATTTTTCACAGGCTTACAGAATATGAGTTTGATGTATCCAATGACCCTAAAGCTCCGATTACAAAGATTCAATAGCTTTCTTGATGTGTACTACATACCCTTCGAGGCGGATTTTTTTAAGTGCGACATCCTGGCCAGTTTGATTGTTACAAGCCTTGTAGACAATGCCGTAAGTGCCTTCGCCGATTTTTTCTGCCCTTTGAAAGTGGTTTAAATCGGTTTGCATCATCAAGGACGTTTTTGTTATTATAAGTTATATTTATATTTTATATATGTATATAAGTATATATAATACAATATTTTGGAGGGAAAATATTGTAGGTATTGCTTTAGAGATGGAACAAGCATAACGAAGGAAGGCATTCGATGATTTTTGTGTATCATCATCGATAGTATCGATATTTTCATCGATTATATATCGTGTCTACAAAAATTAAAAACAATCAACCTTAAAGAATTTCCAACGGAACTAATTTGCTTGTTGCAGTATAAAAATTGTGTTTTGCTCTTAATGGAAACTAAAGCTGGATTAAGCAATGTATTTCTAAAAGTAATCAAGAAATGTTTTTTAAGCGTATTGCTTTAAAGACATTTGGCGGACTGTTAAAATATATTTAAAATTATAAGGCCTTCTCACTTGTACATCATTTTAAGTGGTTTAAATGTGAAGAGCTTTTCTGCCTTTGAATGATTACTCAGCGCTATCTAGTCATTCGAATCCTTTGAATTGGGAGCAACTTGCCCAATTTGTGTTTTACGTGTTTCAATAAAAGTGCCATAAAAAACGGCTTGTCTTGGGGTTGCTGGTTGGTGTCTGGGGAACATGGTGTAAATATTTTGCGTGCTGCTTTGACAGACATTCGCGTGCAAATGTTTTTTTTTGTTAAAGGACTGCGAGGGCGGAGCTACATGGAATCACGTTTAATATCGCATTAATCATGACTGCCACAGTGAACAGGAATATTTCAGTGGGAGCATAATCAGGTCATAACTAATAGTAATTTGGTGACTAAATTAGACGCCCTCAGCCAACAGTTAAACTCCTCCTACTCATCCTGTTTCACACTAATCCTACAACAACAATTAGTTAGTCATTTACGGGCACAACAAAGCAGTGCTGCAAGTGCAAGCGCTCAGTTCTTGAAGCTGAATTTATTGCTGTTGCAATTGGCCAATTTCCACAGTCGAATGGCAGTGTTTGCCTCGCGACGATAAGGTGACCGGGAGAAGGGTGGGAGTGTGTGCCGCAGTTACACATAAATTATGCTGATATGTATTTGGAGCTCTAAGTGGAAAACTGCAATTTGAAAGCGGGTGGGCGAAAGTTTTGGGTGCCACCTAATGAGCAAAGTTATTTGGTAGAAATCGTTCAGAAATTACATTTCCAGCTGCGACGACAATGAGCATACCGATAGACCCCAACCACACCGAACACTTACCCAACCAGTCTCCATTTGCTGTGGAAGCTTCGTGTGATTTATGCATTCGGGCTACGCTTTCAGTGGGTCGCTTTGCGTAAATAACTTGGAGGCACAATTTATTAACGTTGCAATAGAAAATTTGGGTAAAAGTAACAACGGGACGCGCGTTGAGTAAAAACTTTGCAATTTCTCTACTGCTGCTCTGGTATTTCGTACATTCCCTTTTGTAGGGACTGCCTTTTTTTCTTGCCTCGTGTATTTCTCTACTTGGATATTATGCATTAATCTTATCTTTATCTTGATTTTCGGTTCGTTTTAATTTGTAAAAAACATTTCGCACTGGCCGAACATCTGCTTGGACTCCCAACTGAGTTAAGCAATTTCACTGCTTACTGGGTCAAGGGGTAAAGGCTCTAGGTGAAATGCTTTCACATTAATGAAATTGAATATCGAAATTCATTTGGCAAACAGTTGAGCTTGGGTTCCCATGTCAACACATTCAATTGAATAAATTATTGATATTAACTTCAGTATGCTCCGCAATTAAAATACTTTTAAACATTCGCCAATGAGCGGCTAAAAGCGGCTGTAATTATATGTATATGGGCGAGGCCGAGCTGCACTCGATTGAATATTAATTGGCCACTTACGGGAATGCGCATAAACTAATTGTTCAATAATTGCATAATTTACACAGCAGCAGGATAGCTGAACCTATGTTAATTCACCACAAATGTTAAATAAACAATGAGGCGAAGGACTGCACGAATGCGGCAGGATCTTAGCCGAGCGGGGAGTTTTGCTGTTCAAATGTCAAAGTTGGCAAGCCCGACAAGCGCAGAGATAGTTGTCAGGGCCGGGCCAGGACGGAGCAGAGCAGCGAACTATAGTTTTCGCTGGTAATTGCCGCTAACGAGCAGGCTGCGCGTGTGGTGCATGCAACAATGCCACAGGATGTTGACACACAGCAAATGCAATAACAACCAAACGCGATGCAGTGCGAATCTGGCCATTGTCATCGATGGCTTCTGAGAATGTCGACTCGGTGAGCTCGGCACAAAATCAAAACAATTGCAAAGTTATAAAAATATATTACAAGCTAGCAGCGGGAAGCCCACACACAGCCCACGCCCACACCCACACACACACGCACACACACAGCTGTCGATGGCGCTGGAGGCAACGACTGCTGCTTGAATTTAATTCCAATTGAATTGCGCTCGGCTCCGGCTTTTATTCCATCATC
>JABVZY010000267.1:7175137-7210832 GCA_020883555.1 Drosophila nannoptera
CATTTACGCTCCTCCCAAATCCATTCGCAAGCCAAATTCACGGACGACCAGAAAGCTAACGGAGCTCCATTGGGCCACAATTTGAATGTGAGTATAACCCTTCAATGGATTACACTGGGACTTCACCTTTGGCCGGACTGAGGCCACACACACGTTGTAATCAGGTCTTGTGGCAACGTGCGAAAATAATGAGCATGATAATGATCACGATTTTATATCCGCCTCGTGGATATCGCGCAAAGCAGGGCCCGACTGCCCAGACACCCTGCTTATGGCTAGGGAACGATCGGTAGAAAGATCGACATTTAGACATTTAGCAAAATCCAGTCAACTCTCAGATGAGACTGAGAGATTCTGAAAAGCGGAAGCTGGTTGGGTGCCGATAAGCATAGATCTTGCATAACTCTGGATCGCATGCTTCGGGCCGAGGCTGGTCGGCTAATTAGACCGTCTGCCAGTCAATTAATTTCGTGGGGGTTTTTCGAGCTGATAACGCAACGCGCAATTGAGAAGTTCACTTGATAGTGACGTTCATTCACACACACACACACACACTCACACACACGCATACGCCTTATTAATTGTTTCGGTTCTAGTTCGTTTACCTTTTGATCTACTTTGGATCTTGAACTAGAGATCAAGTAGAGCTTGGCCAAATTGCAGTCCACAAAGTAGTCAATTATACAAGAGCCTGTCATTGCCTCCCTCTGCGAGTGTGTGTGTGTGTGTGTGTGTGTGTGTTCCTGCCTTGTAATTGACATATTCTGCAATCTCGGTCACAGTCGCTAATTAAAAGGTTTAAGGCTGAAATTAGCATACGCGGCGATGGCAACTCGCGGCGAGTACAGGCACAGATGCACGCTGAACAACCTCGCACATCACTCTCCCTCTCTCTCCCTCTCTCTCTCTGTCTTTCTCACTCACACAGATACACTCGGGCTAATTTGCGTGCTTACTGTTCATGAGGCACAAATTCATGCGCCGCGAGCCGTAAAAGCAGACCTCCACACCAACAAAATGCCCATAGCTGCTGATTGTATGTGTATGAGTGTGTGTGTGTGAGTGTGTGTGTGTGAGTGTGTGTGCACTGCGTGGCGTCGGATTAGATGGCATCGCATGCCACCAATTATCCGCATAATCTTGTAATACTAACCTAAACCCCCAACGATGTCGAAGCCCAATTTACGGGCCAGTATTCTTGCGCCTCCCGAGCGGAGGGCCCGAATTCACTTAACTAGTGGCTCGCGTGTTATGCATATATGCATGTAGGTGACACATGCCATTTGACATTTTCCCTATGATGGATATTACGTATACGCACGGCAAGCTAATTTCGCCAGCAGCTCGAGAGCCTTTCAAGTGAAGCTTTCGACAAGAGCCAGCCGCAGAGGGAAGCTCTTCAGCGCGTCTCGGTCCCATTCAGCTTCAGCGGTTCAACAAAAGCCGTGTTCACTGTACACACATATCACTAATAAAGAGCGAGATATCAATTGGCGCTTATATCACACAAAATTTGCATTCACACACAGTCAGAGATGTCAAGAGCTCCCTCCAACTTATCCATGGCTGCGGCGGCTGATATGCCTCGTAGTGTAGGGTGCAGAGCAGAATTTAACCTGCTTTGGCCGCTTGTCTGTCCACTTGTCCAATTGTTTTGTGAAATTAAATTAAATTGATTGAATTTAGAGGCAATTTCAAAGCTGAACCCGCCCGGAGGTCAGAGCGGAGGTGCCCAGCGCTTACATGCCATGTAAGAGTGTGTGCGTGTGTGCGTGTGTGTGTGTGGGGTGTGCTAGTGATAATGACACCGATTTAGATAGTTGCTGCTGCTATTGCTGCTGGTATTAGCGCACATTAATGCAAGCGGAAGCAGTTCATTTGCAGGCCTTCGAATGAGGTTAACGGGTCATAAGCTGGCTGAAGGTCAAAGACCTATGCATCTATTTGAGCTGGTCAATATTTACTTGACTTAACGCCTCGCTGACCAAACTGATTGGCTCTAGCACACACTCACACGCACTTGTGTACACTGGGTGCTCGACAAACATAGATCCGAGTCGGAATCGTTGCGGCAACATAGAGAGCAAGCTACGCTTCCACCTGCGCTTCCGCCGCCGTCGCCGCCGTCGCCGCCGTCGCCGTGATTTGGGGCGCCGCCGTTGTGGCCGTCGGCATCGTCTTCATTCAATTGCTGGTCGCGCGGCGTGATTGGGCCTAGCTGGACCGCCGGCTGGGCTCTAGCCGGAGCAGTTTCAGTCGGCATTGCGCGCGCGACTGATGCGCCCGCACTCGATCTCGTGGCTCGTCGCTCGTCGCTCGATCTCGGTCGCGTTTCTCGCTCTCGGCTCTACAATTATTAGTGTTGCGCAAAAAATATCGTTCAATTAAAGAATAAAGGCCACGGCACCATCTCTCACCCTCTCTCCCTCTCTCTCTCCCTCGCTCTCCCTCGCTCTCTCTCTCGACATATATTTATTCGTTGAGCTCAGCTCGCCCGCGCGCCCTATGAGCCGCCACAGCCCGCTGAAGCTGGCGCTCGTGCAGGTGCACAGGGCGCAGGCGTCAGCCAGTGCGGCGGCGCCTCGCGCGGACCGTCGGGTGAAGCTGGGGCTGGGCGTCAACCAGCAGACGGGCCGAGTCCAGTGGTGCCCCGGCATAACCTGTTGCAAACTGATCTTGCTACTTCCAGTGGTGATGCTGCCTCTGACGTTGGTGCTGTTGCTGCTTCTACGGCTGGACGGCATGCTGCAGGCGCTGCAGCTCAGCGAGCAGCGCATGCGCCAGCAGCGGGAGGCTGTCGGCTCGGTGCCCGCCTACCTGGATGAGTACGAGTCGGTGCTGCCGGACGGAGACGGAGACAGCTACAACGAGCTGCTCAACGACGAGTTCCTCTTGCCGCAGGCCAAGCGCGAGCAACTCCAGCAGATGCTGGCCGATCGGGCCAAGCGGTGCTTGCCTTATCGCTACACGAACGGCGAGACGCTAGAGCTGGAAGATCGCAGCATTCTAATGAAGGATGCACGCACATCCTTCCTGCCGCACGGCAGCACCGGCATCGGGGCCATGCCGCACGAGTGCCTCGACTCCGAAACGGGCACGGTCGTGGATGACGATATAGGCTCCGAGTTGGATACCAGCCAGAAGAAGAGCGCGCCCAAGCGTTATCCCGAGAAGAGGCAGGACGGCTCACGGCCCGGGCGCGCGTCTGACCGTGGGCGACGCGACGCCCAGCAGGTGCCGGAGCGGCCTGAGATGGAGGCGGAGCTGATCGAGAGCCCACTGCAGTCATTCTGGAACGAGCAGGGCACACGCGACGATATCCGCTTGGCCCAGGCGAAGACCATGCAGCGCTATATGAATCCGCATGTGGATCCGTGCGTGGACTTCTACAAGTACGCCTGCGGCAACTGGGAGAAGCTGCATCCGATACCAAAGGACAAGGCGGGCTTCGACACCTTCGAAATGCTGCGCGAGAGTCTGGACCTTGTGCTGCGCAATCTCCTCGAGAAGAATGTGCACTCGCCCAGCACGGAGACGCGTGTGCGCCAGAACGTGTTCAAGCTGAACGAGCCGGAACCCGAAACGGATCAGGCCTCCGAGCTGAAGGCCGAGCGGCTGCGGCGGCACATTGTACGCCGCCGGCATCTGTTGAACCGGGTGCTGGTGCGCTACAGACGCTTCAGCAACGGCACAAAACGCAAACGGCTGATCGAGCCCACGCGGGAGAAGACCAAAGAGGAGGAGGCGGCGGCAGCGACCGCTGCGCTGCACCTGAAGGACAAGGACAAGAACAGGGATGACGGCCTGACGGCGCAAGGCAGCACCAAGGAGTTCCTCAAGCCCAAGCACGATGCCCAGCTCAAGGCCAAGAATCTGTACAAGTCGTGCGTGAACAGCGACCTGCTCAGCCGGCGCGGCCTGGAGCCGCTGCACGCGCTCATCCGGCAGCTGGGCGGCTGGCCGGTGCTCGACCCCAACTGGCGCAGCAGCCACTTCAATTGGCAGCAACTGGCCGCCACGCTGCGACGCTACAACAACGACATACTCATCGTGCAGTGGGTGGGCGCCGACATCAAGAACTCCGAGGAGAACATCATACAGTTCGACCAGACCGGCCTGGGGCTGCCCACGCGCGAATACTTCCTGCAGCAGACGAACGCCAAGTACCTGGCCGCCTACCAGCGCTACATGTCCGAGGTGATGAACAAGCTGGGCGCCAGCAGAGCGGATGCCATGCACACCGCCACGGAGCTCATTGCGTTCGAGACACGGCTGGCGGCGATTACGGCCCCAGCGGAGCAGAGACTCAACGTAACCAAGGTGAGATTGCACGCCTGAATTGCCCTGACCTATCCCTATTCTGACAGCGATAACCTCTTGCGGTGTCTTCCAGCTCTACAAGCGCATGACGCTGCAGCAGCTGAAGGCCAAGGTGCCGCAGATCGACTGGATCGTGTACTTGAGCACGCTGCAGGAGCGCAGTGTCAACGACACCGAGCAGGTGGTCATCTACGCGGTGGAGTACATGAAGCAGCTGGTGGCCCTGCTCGCCGTCACGGAGCCTCGTACTGTGGCCAACTACATGATGTGGCGATTTGTGAGGCACCGCATCAACAATGTGGACGACCGGTTCGACGACATCAAGCAGAACTTCTACCACGCCCTGTTCGGGCGCGAGGAGAGTCCGCAGCGCTGGAAGGTGTGCATCGCCCAGGTGAACACGAACATGGGCATGGCCGTGGGCTCCATGTTTGTGAGCCGTTATTTCGACAACAATAGCAAGCGGGACACGCTGCGGATGACCCACGAGCTGCAGCAGGCCTTCCGGGAGATACTGAAGACGACGGACTGGCTGGATCAGACCACAAAGCTGCTGGCCGAGGAGAAGGTGAACGCAATGTCCCTGAAAATTGGCTATCCAGATTTCATACTCAACGCGGAGGAGCTGAACGAGAAGTATGCGGGCATCGACATACATCCGGACAGGTACTTCGAGAACACGCTCAACGTCCTCCTTCACACCGCCAAAATGGAGCAGGCCAAGCTGCACGAGCGCGTGAACAAGACCAACTGGCAGACGGCGCCGGCCATTGTCAACGCCTACTATAGCCGCAACAAGAACCAGATTATGTTCCCGGCCGGCATCCTGCAGCCGCCGTTCTATCATCGCCATTTCCCCAAGTCTCTGAACTTTGGCGGCATCGGTGTGGTCATCGGGCACGAGCTAACACACGGCTTCGACGACAAGGGTCGGCTGTTCGACAGCAACGGCAACATACACAAATGGTGGACGGACTCGTCCATTCGTGGCTTCGACGACCGTGCCCGCTGCATCATCTCGCAGTACGGCAATTACACCGTCGAGGAGGTGGGCATCGCGCTCAACGGCGAGAGCACACAAGGTAAGCCCCCCAGCTCCCAGCGGGGTGTCCTGTTGCCCGAAATTAATCGTGAAGCTCATATGTCATCAACCACCATCTGTCATCTGTCCAGGCGAGAACATTGCGGATAATGGCGGACTGCGACAGGCATTTCACGCTTACATGCGCTGGCTGAGCGAGAATCCACACGAGGCGCGGGACGAGATGCTGCCGGGCCTGAACATGACCGGACCGCAGCTCTTCTTTTTGAACTTTGGTCAAGTGTGGTGCGGCGCCATGCGCCCGGAGGCGATACGCAACAAGCTCAATATCGCGATACACAGTCCCGGACGCTATCGCGTCATCGGCACCCTCTCCAATTCCTACGACTTTGCCCGCGAGTTCAACTGTGCTGCTGGCACGCCCATGAATCCCCACAAGAAGTGCAGTGTCTGGTAGTCATCTAGGATGCCCAACCGAGCCGAACCCGAATCGCCCAAGAGTATTACACACGATCGAAGCCAATTATGCGGGGGCAGCGCAGGCCAGTCGAAACTAACTGTAAGTATTGCTCAATGCACGCATTCTAATGACCCCCCCCCCCCCCCCCCCCTGAATCGTTCCACAATTGTGGCTGCCCGATTGGATGGAGTATTTGTCGACTGGCAGCCTCCTCTTAACTGTCGTCTGCAGCACTCCAGCTGTCAACAACAATGACAATTGGTTGTGCGCCGAGAGGCGGAGGGAGGGGAGGGGCGTCAACATTGTCGCACTTCACTTCACTTCACATTCAGTTAATTAATGGTGATTTATGCTCACTGCGGGGACTGCCTTCAAGGGTCTGGGCATGCGGTTCTTGTGCTGCTTCTTGTTGTGCTCGACTGCTCCAGATGTGTGTGCAATCCAGCTTGCAGTTGATAAATGGAGAGATTGGATGTGTGAAGGAGCTGCATTTAAAGTGTTCTTCCTCTTGCAGAAATCCGCCTGATGAGGTCCTGATTTGCCAGCGAACTATCAGGATATGCAAGTGTATTTATAGGAATATAAACATACTCGAATGCAAGTCCGAAATGTGCCAAAAATAGTGTATAGCGATATACTGTATTTCATATACTCACACACATATATACATATATATCTAATGATTAGTATATTATAATTTATATTTGTAATGTTTCAATATTTTAGCTTAAACTATTTATGTATGTGATAATGGTGATCAAATAAATGTAGCAAATGTGTGCACAACACGACTCAACAAATGATTTCAATTGAAAATTCTCAAATATTTTGGACGATTTGGCAACACTGGCCACAATGCCTCAACTTTGCAGCTTTCAAGCACCATACAAAAGAAATATTTTGGAAAAACTTTTTCGAGTGGTTTCTCTGCAGGCGAAGCCTTCCCAGTCGTAGCCGTCTGCTCAAAGGCAACAGTTGACTTCTGTGCGGGAGATATTGAAAAGTTCACGCACATATATATATATAGAGGCGGCATAAAAAAAAACTACCAAAAATAGACCCAAAACGACATGAGGATTTGTTGCAAACACTAATCGTGGATTCTATGTGTTGAAAATGCACTTCTGGCTGCTTTTGGTCATACTTCTGTGGCCACATGAGGTCCATGGGTATGGCAGCAGCTCGTATGCCGGAGCCAGCGGACAGGCCATACAAATAGGTAAGCTCTCACTCTCTCCTCTATCGGACTCTCACTCAATCTCTCTCTCTCTCTGCACTCAAACAACCGAGCGCAGGTCTTATCACAGATGATGCGACGGATAAAATACGGCAAACCTTTGAGCATGCCATTGCTGTTGTCAATAGCGACCTCAGCGTTCCATTGGTGGGCCAAACGGAGCAGGTGACTTATGGAAATTCCGTGCTGGCATTCGAGCAGCTCTGCAGGCTCATGCAGGTGAGCAATACGAAAGTCGGCTTTCGAAGAGGCTTACCTAAAAACTTTTTTGCTATTGAATACAGGGCGGCGTAGGAGCGGTGTTTGGGCCGGCTGCCAAGCATACAGCGGCGCATCTGCTCAATTCGTGCGACTCCAAAGACATACCCTTCATCTATCCGCATCTGTCGTGGAGTCCACTGACGGACGGCTTCAACTTGCATCCCCATCCGGAGGACATTGCCCATGCTCTCTACGATATTATCGCTCAGTTCGACTGGTCGCGATTTATATTCTGCTACGAGTCTTGTATGGTATGACAAATGCAGCTATAAAGCTAGATCTCAAGAATCGCCTTTTGCAGCTGAGTATCTTACGATATTGGATCATCTAATGACGCTCTATGGCATCAAGGGACCAGTCATCAAGGTCATGCGCTACGATCTCAATCTCAATGGCAATTATAAAGCAGTTCTACGACGCATCCGCAAATCGGAGGACAGCCGCATTGTAGTTGTGGGCTCGACAGAGGGCGTGGCCGAGCTGCTGCGCCAAGCTCAGCAGGTGGGCATCATGAATGAGGACTACACGTATCTGGTGGGCAATCTGGATCTGCACACATACGAGCTCGAGGAGTACAAGTACAGTGAGGCCAATATAACAGGCATTCGCATGTTTGATCCGGACAAGAAAGAGGTGCGTGATTTGGTAGCGACACTCCAGCACGAACTAGGCGAAATTGAGCCCGTGACGAATGGTGAGAACTAACTGTTCCTTTAATTGTAATACTTCCTTTATAATAAGTCTCATCCAGGCTCCTCCTTCGTCACTCTGGCCATGGCTCTTACGTACGACGCAATCCGAGTCATTGCCGAGACTACCAACCTTTTGACTTACCAGCCGCAACAGCTGAATTGCTCGGAACACCACGATAATGTTCAGCCAGATGGCTCCACATTTCGAAACTACATGCGATCGGTAAATTCATCCCATTACAGCAATGTCACGTCCAAGTTCATTTGTTCTAATTACAGTTGGAAATTTTGGAGAAAACAATTACAGGCCGCATCTTTTTCCAAGGTAATGTGCGTAAGGGTTTCAGCTTTGATGTCATCGAACTGCAGTCCGTGGGACTGGTCAAGATCGGCACTTGGGAGGAGGGTAAGGAGTTCGAATTCAAACGGCCGCCACAAATAATAAGCTTCAATGATAACGAGGAAAACTCCATGGTTAACAAAACTTTTAAGGTGCTCATTTCTGTGCCGGTAAGTGATCCTTAGTTGAAGTTCCATGAACTGTAATTATTGCGGCTTCTATTCAACAGAACAAGCCGTATGCTAGTCTGGTGGAAAGCATTAACACCTTGATTGGCAATGATCAATATGAGGGCTATGGCGTGGATCTGATCAAGGAACTGGCCGACAAGCTTGGCTTCAACTTCACCTTTCACAATGGAGGCAACGATTATGGTTCCTTCAATAAGAGCACGAATATGACAACGGGTATGCTTAAGGAAATTGTCGAAGGCGTAAGTTAACGGTAACAACAGTTTCCACGCACGTAAGCTGACTTCCGATCCGCAGCGCGCGGACTTGGCCATTACAGATCTGACAATCACGTCCGAAAGAGAGGAAGCCATCGATTTCTCCATACCATTTATGAATCTAGGTAAGAGCCAAAAACGGGATAACAACAGAAAAATATTATTTGTTACATATACCTCTCATTTAGGAATTGCCATTTTGTACATAAAGCCGCAGAAGGCAGAACCCGAAATCTTTTCCTTCATGGACCCCTTTTCGAAGGAAGTGTGGCTATACCTAGGCATTGCGTACCTAGGCGTTTCTCTCTGTCTCTTTGTTCTCGGCCGACTGTCACCTTCCGAGTGGGATAATCCGTATCCCTGCATTGAGGAACCGGAAGAGCTGGAGAATCAGTTCACAATAAACAACTCGCTCTGGTTCACCACAGGCGCACTGCTGCAGCAGGGCTCCGAAATCGCACCGAAGTGGGTGTTCTTAGGGCTATGAAGATATTTTATGTGCTCAATGAGTAAGATCGTAACATTTCTCTTCATCACAGAGCCCTTAGCACTCGTACAATCTCGTCTATTTGGTGGTTTTTTACGCTGATTATGGTTTCTTCATACACAGCCAACTTGGCTGCTTTTCTGACCATCGAGAACCCGTCGAGCTCTATAAACAGTGTTGAGGATTTGGCGGAGAATAAGGACGATGTCCAATACGGGGCCAAACGCACGGGTTCTACAAGAAACTTTTTCCTGGTGAGTTGAATTCTATTATGAAATTGTGAATGAACAATTACCATGATCCTTGCTTTAGACTTCTGAAGAGCCGATCTACATGAAAATGAATGCTTATATGGCCGAACACAAAGAGATGCTTACGGAGACCAATCAGGAGGGCGTCGATAAAGTTAAAGCGGGCACAAAATACGCCTTCCTCATGGAATCAACTTCCATAGAGTACAATACGGTTCGCGAATGTTCGTTGAAAAAAATAGGCGAAGCTCTCGATGAGAAGGGCTATGGTATCGCAATGCCTAAGAGTGAGTGACAAAGTCAGCCTTCAAGCCTAGTTTACTGTTATCGACATATGTATATTTTTGTAGATTGGCCATATCGCGATAAATTTAATAATGCTATACTTGAGCTTCAGGAACAGGGTGTATTGGCCAGGTTGAAGAACAAATGGTGGAATGAAGTTGGAGCCGGTGTTTGCAGTGTAAGTACTCAAAAGTGCGTGGAGAAGCGTGGATACTCGATGAATATCGATAGAAGTAATCGGACGATCAACACGCTGTTGCTCGTCCTTAAAATTGTTCAAAATTATGTAAATTATCATTCTTTCCGCAGGATAAAGGCACAAATGATGGTTCTTCGGAGTTGGGAATGAAAAATTTGAGTGGCATTTACGCAGTCTTAATCGTTGGCTCTATATTTTCATTCGTCATCTCTTTCTTCTACTGGTGTTTGTTTGTCTTCAAAAAGGCCAAGTTCTATGAGGTAATAGCGTTATTGCCAGAGAGCGAATCGTTTTTAATAACGTTCTACACAGGTGCCCTTCTGTGATGCCCTTTCGGAGGAATTCAAAATTGTTATCAGCTTTGCGGAAAACGAACGTGCTTTAAAAAGCGCTCAGTCGGTCTACTCTCGCAGTCGAAATTCCTCACAATCCATAGACTCTCTGCAAACCGATTCTGAGAACAATGTGCCAGAGGAGGAGTGAAGTAAAAGTTATTGAATATTCTCAATATTTTGTAAAATTTTCTCTTATGCTTAAATAAACTTTTTCTGAAAAGCTTTCGAAAACTTTCACTCAAAAACATATTCTCCAAGTGCACATTTTGGAAATATTCGGTCAGTACTCAACTTCAGTTCGTCTCGAGAGGACCAGCCAGTCCACTGGTCCATATACTTCTTGCTAATATTATACTTATGTGGTTATTTTATGCAATAAAATGCTGCATATAAATATTTGGATATATTATTTTTTTATATTCTCAAGAATTTTGGTTCTTAATGCACAGTTTGAGCATTACGACGGATATGAAAGCCTCCAAAATTCGGGCAGTGTTCCAATTGGTAAGATTTTGAGTTATTTTTTGGTTTCCCGCTTGATTTATTTTTAACGTCTCGTTAAGAGAACATGCTGTTCGTTCCACCAACGCCGAAAGCTAATAAAATGCTTTTTAGTATTTGTTTATTTTCTTTTGCAATGGATCGAAGCATCATTTCGCACTATATATATCGACTAACAGACAGCGCTAAGTTCAAGTTTTTGTTTATCAACAAACCGGCAAATGATGTTTATGAGAGAATGCATGTACATATAGAAGTTGCATTGCCCTATTTGCACGCTGAAATGGGTCTATCAGTTGATCAACATTTTGGACATTCTTGACAGGCCTGCTCACCGATCAGAATACGGAGCAAATGAATATCGTATTTGACCATGCCATCGAGGTGGCCAACGAGGAGCTGGGTCTGGCATTGACATCGCTCAAAGCTGAGGTCAACTACGGCGATGCTTATCACAGCTACGGCAAACTGTGCCGCATGCTAGAGGTAATAGTGGAGGAAGAGCCATTATTTTTCAATTTCATGTACTGTCTCTTTTTATATATATCCCGTTTTCAGACTGGTATAGCCGGTGTTTTCGGACCCTCATCACGACACACGGCCGTGCATCTGATGTCTATATGCGATGCCATGGATATACCCCACATCTATTCTTACATGACCGAGGACACCGAAGGTTTCAATCTACATCCACATCCTGCAGATTTGTCTAAGGCCCTCTATAGCCTTGTAAGAGCCTTTGGCTGGTCCCGTTTCATATTCCTCTATGAATCGGGTAAGTCATGAGTATGAAAACACCTATATCTGTACTCCATTTATTCAGTTCATCTCTTTCAGCGGAATATCTCAGTGTTCTGAACGAGCTGAACTCCCTCTTCGGTACCAATGGACCCATTGTAACTGTACTGCGTTACGACATGCAGCTAAATGGCAATTACAAGCCGGTGCTGAGGCGCGTACGCAAGTCCATGGATAACCGGATAGTAGTCGTCGGCTCCACAGACACAATACCTGAATTTCTGAATCAGGTAAGACCTGTGAATTGGATTCTTCTAGTCACATCTCATCTATATAGCTTATTGTATAGGCTCAGCAAGTGGGCATAATCAACGAGGATTATAGCTATATTATTGGGAATTTAGACTTTCATTCATTCGATCTGGAGGAGTACAAGTACAGCGAAGCCAACATAACGAGTCTGCGTTTGTTCTCACCCGAAAAGAGGGCTGTCAAAGAGCTAATGCAGAAAATGGGTTACACAAATGAAGAGGAAGATTTTCGCAATGGTATGAATAAAAATGTAATGCAATAAGCACAAGTTATATTCCTTAAATGCCAGGCTCCTGTCCCATAACCGTGGAGATGGCTCTAACTTATGATGCAGTGCAGCTGTTTGCCGAAACCCTCAAGAATCTTCCCTTCAAGCCGGTTCCGCAGAACTGCTCACAACGCACCGAGAGCGTGCGAGATGATGGTTCCTCCTTCAAGAACTATATGAGAACGGTAAAAATTTTCGCCTTTAGGAATTCCTGTTGTTATATACGTCTCTGCTCGTCCATGTTTCAGTTGCGCCTCAAGGATCGTCTGCTCACAGGCCCAATCAACTTTGAGGGCACTGTGCGTAAGGGTTACCATTTGGATGTGATTGAGCTGCAGCCGTCGGGCATAGTCAAAGTGGGTACCTGGAGCGAGGAGAAGGACTACACGGCACAGCGCTTGGCTCCTACGAACTCTCAGTTCGATAACATTGATAATTCGCTGGCAAATAAAACGTTTATCATCTTGTTGTCGGTGCCGGTAACAGATATTCTATATGCTATATATAGCTTGTATTTGAATAGCAAGTTTGTGCCATAGAACAAGCCCTACGCGAGCCTTGTCGAGAGCTACAAACAACTGGAAGGCAACAGCCAATATGAAGGATACGGCGTGGATCTTATTATGGAACTGGCAGACAAGCTGGGCTTCAACTATACCTTCAAGAACGGCGGCAACAACTACGGATCGTACAACAAGAGCACCAATGAATCGACGGGCATGTTGCGGGAGATAATGCATGGCGTAAGTCACACCAGATCAGATCAGATCAGATTATCTATTGATATGTAACTAAACATTTGCGGTTAGTATGCCGACTTGGCCGTCACCGATCTGACCATAACATCGGAACGTCAGGAAGCCATCGAGTTCAGCATTCCCTTCATGAATCTCGGCAAGTATCAAAGATCCACCTCCACCTCCCCTTTCAACTCACACTTACAGTGGAACTGATTTCAGGCATTGCAATACTCTTCTTAAAACCCCAGAAAGCACAGCCGGAACTCTTCACGTTTATGGATCCATTTTCCGCGGAGGTTTGGTGGTTCCTCGGAATTTCCTTTTTGGGCGTCTCATTGAGCTTCTTTATACTTGGCCGCCTATCGCCCAGCGAATGGGATAATCCCTATCCGTGCATCGAAGAGCCCGAAGAGCTGGAGAACCAGTTCACAATAGGCAACTCCATATGGTTTACAACTGGAGCTCTACTCCAGCAAGGCTCAGAGATCGGACCAAAGTAAGCTTATATCATGCCATGAGGAAATCATAGCGTATGGAATAACATCTTCCAATTTCCACCTCCCCCTCAGGGCCTTATCCACTCGCACTGTGGCCAGTTTCTGGTGGTTCTTCACTTTGATTGTCGTATCCTCCTACACAGCCAATCTGGCTGCCTTCTTGACAATAGAGAAGCCCCAGAGTTTGATCAACAGTGTGGATGATTTGGCGGACAACAAGGATGGTGTTATCTATGGAGCCAAACGTACTGGATCTACCAGAAACTTCTTCTTGGTTCGCATGAAATTATTCTCTCTCTAAGCTTACTCGAGCTCACTCGCTAATCCTCTCTCTTCAGAACTCAGAAGATGAACGCTATAAGAAGATGAATAAATTCATGACCGAACATGACGATTATCTGACCGAATCGAATCAGGAGGGCGTTGATCGTGTCAAGACGAGCACCCATTATGCCTTTCTGATGGAGTCCACGTCCATTGAGTACAACACAAAACGTGAATGCAACCTTAAGAAAATTGGCGATGCTCTCGACGAGAAGGGCTATGGTATAGCCATGCGTAAGAGTATGTCTATCCCGAAAATAAATCCATTAAAATAGCCTAAAGCAAAGGATTCTCTACAGATTGGCCTCATCGGGATAAAATAAATAATGCTCTGTTGCAGCTGCAGGAGCAGGGCGTACTCGAGAAGATGAAGAACAAATGGTGGAACGAAGTGGGCTCTGGCATCTGCGCCACCAAGGAAGAAACACCAGAGGCCACTCCGCTGGCCATGGATAATCTCGAAGGCGTCTTCTTCGTCCTGCTGGTCGGCTCCTATTGCGCGGTGCTCTACGGTGCGATCAGTTGGGCACTGTTCGTCGTAAAGAAGGCGCGACATTTTAAGGTAAATTAATAATCCAGCTAGGGAATATGAATATAAATGCGTTGGTTTGCAGGTGTCATTGAAGGAAGCTTTCCTAGAAGAGTTCCGATTTCTCATCGACTTCAATAACTATATACGTGTGCTCAAGGGCTCGGATTCGATTTACTCACGAAGTCGACAATCTTCCATGTCGGTGACGTCTCTCCAATAAGAAGCAATTAAATTGAAATTTTTGAATTGGAAATAGTCAACTCTATTAAAAAGTTCAGTAATTGAAATGGAATGCTTTAAAAATTGTCAAGTACTTAACCATAAATTGATCTTCTGTGCAATAAACGTGCTCGGCTTGCAAAGGCACCAAAATATTTTAGGAGATAGAATAAATATCTCAGTGGATGCCAGCAGGTTGTTCAGCAAACTCTAATATTGAATAGCGGGAGCCCATTGCCTCGGCTTAATTTCAACTGGATTAATAAATATCCTACGTAGACTATGAACTATGAAGTTGAGATCCTGTTTAGGTCCAATTCTTGGCCCGCCACAGTAAGCAGTGTATGCGATTTTCCACATCTACGGACGGCATGGTCTTGGCCGCACCATGCGTGGGGGTGCTTGCCACAGAACTAGCAGAGTTCGACGAGGACTCGCCGAGATCTACATAGCGCGAGATTAAGGAACGATAACGTCGTCCAAGCGTAGCTATCAAGGGTACTCCGGCATCGGGCATAGTTATGATGGCCTTAATCTGCGGTAGAAAATCACAATTACTAACATAAGCAACAGCAATAAGTCGAAGCACTCACCTCATTCTCATATGGACGAAAGACGCTAATTGGACGCAACGACTGTAGCTCGGCTACGATGAGGCAACCCCAGGTAGTGCCAATGTACAGCTCGGTCTTGTGCGCCGCCAGTGCAGAAATTTGACATTTGATCAGATTCACATGCTCGTCGATGGCAATGCTCTGCAGAGATTCGGAGCACGGTAGCAGCTTGGAACAATCCAATTTGTTTTCAATGCGCTTCGATACTGCGCCCCATTGATACACCATGCAGCCGGGATACAGACAGCTAAAAACATGGCTAGAGTTACTACAAAGGCGCGTCACCTTCACATCCTCAATGAGATTTGGTTCTTCGCTGTGGCAGAGAGCCTGGTGACCGCACACTCCTGCCTCATTGACAGGAAACACATTTATTTTGCCGGCCAACTCGCCGCACCAAAGCTCATACACTCTGCGAGGGAAGTCAAACAATTATCAAAGATCTTCTACTTATTTATGACCAACATACCCATCGATTAGCACCGAACAGGCAGCGTGAAGTACAAAGCCCGAGCAGATCTCAGTGAGCACAAAAGAACCTTCAGCAAATGCACAATTGCTGGGCATAAGATTGGCGTCCACCAGGAAAACTCGACCATTGTGCAAGCCGACTGCAACACGCGCAATTCCTTCCATATAGACTAAGCTTATCACGTCTGACTTGATAGCCGGATCAAGCATGTAGGAGAACAGGTGTGTGTAAGTCGATGTGCTATACGCGTGCAGATTACCCGACACATCGCCCATCCAGATGGCTTCGCCCACCAAGCAACAACAACGCATATTCACCATCGGCAAACGCTGAGCGGATCGGGCACGAGATGAGCCGTGATTCTCTGGAGTCCTTGTCTGTGACATTTGCGGCTGTGGCGCACAGTTTATGCTGTTGCATTGCAGCAGACTGCCCGTTGGCGAGACGTCCAGTATATCGATGTGTGAGCCGAACGCGGGCAGCCAGAGTTCGAGCTCAGATCGCTCTTCATCAATGCCGGCGCTGATGGATTGAAAAGCTCCGCAAACGATTTTGTCGCTGTGCGGCAAGGCGACCACGTCCAGCAGGTGAATGCATTCGGGTGCACTGGAAGGTAAATGTATACGTATACCAACTGAAATACTGACCGTCTACAAGTCTCACCTGAGGATGGAAACGATCTGACTAGCTGACGGTCGTCGTCGTGGCTGCTCATGCCAGCAGAGCACCATGAGATCCAGGCAACAGGTAGGAAATTGTGTCTCGCGCTGTGTTAGCGCAGGACGACTGCCCTCAAGTATGCACTCCTTAATGGACTCATGGCCCTCGAAGGGCTGACGCAGGCTAATGTTCTCATAGATGAACATACCAAACGAAAAGCAATCCACCTGAAAATTGCGAAGATAATTTAACTTCGAAATATGAAGAAATAGATCCAATGATTACCTTCTCGGTGTATTCCTCCTCGCCATTGAAGCGTATAATTTCAGGCGCCATGAATCCCTCGGTTCCACCAAATCCCTTAGCACTGAGTCCAGCCGCCGTTTGACGACTTATGCCATAATCGGCAATCTTAATGTGCACCTGGTTGCGCGGACTGTCCTCGCTGTGAGGTTGTGGCAACTCCCACACGAGCACATTCTCCGATTTCAAGTCCCTGTAGATGATTCGTCTGCGATGAAGATACTCGATTGCGCGAGCGGCTTGCAGCACCAGCATTTGGAAAGTATGTGGACCCATGTGTGCGCCACTGCGCCTATATTGACGCAGCAAAGCGTCGAGGCCACCCAACGGGGCCAGCTCCAGAACCAAAGCCAAAGGCTTTATGCAGATGCCAACCAGTGGCACAATATTCGGATGCTTCAGAGTAAGAAGTACGGCCAACTCCTGCCTGGCTGTGCAGTAGGCCTTGCACGAATGCTGTAGCGGATCTCGATCCCATTTTCCTTGAGCCAATTTGTAGGCCATCAAAGCACTCTGATAAAAGAAATTATATGAAATCTCTTCAAGATTTTCGGATTCCGTCTCTGCACTTACCTCCTTGGCACGTGCACCTGGCTGCACTGGCTGCAACATTTTCATGGCAACCGGTCGGAAGACCCGAGCACCGCGGACCTTGCAGCTCGCCTTGAAAACAAAGCCAAAGGCGCCCCGTCCCAGCAGCGAGCCCTTAATGATGCACTCCGGGGCAATCGTGTGTTTGTCGGGTATGTCGGCAAAGATGACATCTGGCGCCAGTTGCGCCATTGTCTGCTCTAGATGAACGGGGCAGCTGAGCTTCATCTGATTGTACACAGACAATATGCATTCCTCGACCATCCAAGCATAGCAGACATTTGAGTTATCAGGCAGATGATGCGACGCATAGGCTGGATGGCCATCGTTTGAGGTGTTACGAGAGGAGAAAGCCGAATCGGGGCCCACGCCCGAATCTGCATCCGAGCCAGCACCAAGCGAATCAGCCGAGCGTCTCTCGCGGCTTGCAGTTGCATTCAGGTAAGCGGAGAACACATTCAGGGCTCCATCATCACCAGGATCACCGACGCCGTGTATGTAGTAGGGGCCACGTTTACTACTGCGACTGGGTCGATTGCTCATACCACCACTGTGATCTCGTTCCGCAGTCTCCGATCCATTCTGCAGCTGGAGCTTGCGTAAGCAACGCGGACAAAGCACCAGACGTGTAATCAAAAACCGTCCTTCCGACGTATGCACGAAGCGTGTACCCAGCGCTGGATACCAGTCCTCTAACAGAAGATCAATGTGATCGACGACCAAGGCTAGCAGCTTGGCGACATGTGACATGTTCGGCTGCAGCTCGGCAAGCAGCTGTCTGTCGCCTGCATTCAGCTCTTGAGAGACACTAACGTGGAGCAGGGGGAAGAACACCTCCAAGATGCTGGAAGAACTCAAGTTCACATCGCTCCAGACGCCATCTAGCTTGAGCTTAAAGCGATTACTCGACGTACGAAAGGGCTGTGTGCGCTCGGTGTTCTGGAAGGGCACTTCCCAAATGCGAAAAATGAGTATAGGTCCATAATACAAAGCCAATCCTGTCTGCCATAGATTCCACTGAGTATCCTGCTCCAGCGAACCCCGCAAATCGAAGTCCAAATATTTCTACGGATTTGACTAGAAATTAGCTTAAAGTCTTGCAAACGAAAATAGGATAACTCACATCCTGAGTAACTACATACGCGCCGCGTATAGCCTCAATGATCTGCTCGTCGGCCAGCACACGAGTAATGAGGCGAGACCAGAAGCCCGAGGGAAAGTATGTCATGAGCAGCATGCGTCGTAATCCTTGGCTGGCCGAGCTGGGCGTACGCAGCGAGTGCTGCTCATAGATAAGGTTATGCAGATTGAACTCCTGCGAGGCTGAGCAGCCCAGACTACGGCCACGGACCCGCTGCAGTAACTTAACCGTTGTGCCTTCGTTATAGGCAGCCGCCTCCTGGAGCGGCAGCAAGGAGGGGATAAGCAGTGTTCGCGAGTCCCAAGTCAAGGCAACCTCAAATTTGTTCAGCAAGCTGACTATATAGCTGCCGAGCAAAACATATATATAAAATATATATCAGAGCACGATCAAGATCATATCCACTTACCTGCGATTGCCACTACTCTGGGCGTGCACAGTGCGGAAGAGTAACTGCAGATCGTCCAGTCTCATGACGCCCGTGGGTGCGAATGGGTTTATCTCTCGCACTGTGACCACGTGAGCTAGCATATCGCATAACCACTGCGGATCGAGGAAATAGTAATCCCTGAGCGTTGCGTCGTCGTAGTGCAAGAGAACGCCATTGTCGTGACACCAGGTGGTCGCCTGCTGCAACTCTGCCGCATCCCGAAAACCCTTATAGTTATGTACACGCATTTTCTCTGTGACCATTGCCCGGTACTGCTCCGCATCCAGCACCGGATCACGACCTTGCGCACGCAATCCACAAGCAATGACACTTACAATATCCTCTAGAGCGATATAGCTGGCAGGTATCTTCTGCAGAAGCATGGGTTCCTTAGAGCCGGGGGAGCGCAACTGCATGGCCGTGTCGTAGATGATGTTGGCCAGCAAATGAATGTTATGATGCGTGCTGTAGGTAGAATGTTGGAGATATGAAATTCGATATTGTAAAAATTGAACTAGAAGGGGACCCACCGACAGCTGATCTCAATGGAGTCAATAACACGCGGCAACCCAATCTTTTCAGCATCCGGTATGGCTATGAACTTCTCGCGTATCAGCTGTTGCAGTTGCTCGGCCTGCTGGGCGGAGATGGATTCACCAACCGTATCGAAATGTGTGCCCACAATGAGCACTGGCGAGTTGGGTGCGCGGGCTTGTATATTGCCTAGCCACTGCAACAGCTCGGCGAGGCCCTTGTGTCCGTCACTGATGCGCCACAGCACCAGGTACAAACTGCGTTTGGAGAGGAAGTATTGATGCGTGGCATAGTACTCTTTCTGGCCGCCAAAATCCCAAGTGCGAAATACAATCGCCGGACAACCCGTTGCCCGCTTGCGTCTCTCACATATCCAAGTGCCAATATCGACGCCCACTGTGGATATATTCGCCTGTCGCTGCGATCGCGACGTGCTGCGCGAATGACCCATACGCTTAGCCCAATGATTCTCATTGGCGCGCGAGCGATGCGAACTGGAGCCGCTCGAACTGTGGCCCGCTCCTTGCCGTAACAGATCCAACAGCGTGGTCTTGCCAATGCCACATGAACCGACAACCATTAGCTTCATGCGTGCATAGGGTTGGGCATCTTCGTAGATGGACTTCAGATAGCCTACAATATCCATGGTTTTGTGTTTCTTGCTCTCGATCATAGAGCGCAGTGGCTCCTGCAGCAGGCAACCGCGTGTGTTCAGATTCCAAAGCCGAGATAGCAGACCCAGATGCGGTGGCAAATCGGTAATCTGAACGTTGCCACTGATGTTCAAGACAGAAAGACTGCTCAGCTCGTGAAGCGAGGCTGGTATTTCCTTTAGGCAGTTGTTGGTAATGTCCAGCATGGATAGATTCGGAAATATCACCTTAGACTTGGTAACACCCACCACACTCCAGTCAGCATCTTCGCTTTCGTTAAACAACGTTGTGGCATCATCTGTGGACAGCTGAATGCGTGTCAATAAGTTGTCGGCAAGGATAAGCGTCCGCAGAGCCTCCAGCCGCAAATGACGCCTATGCCGGCAGACGCTCTTAAGCACTGAGGCTCGAAAGGAACAGCTGCTTCCCTTTGATGATTTATAAATGGGTTCATCGATGCCCTCTGGCAGTTGAACGTAGCTGTAGCACAAGAGATGCGGATCGGATTCTGTGATGCGTGGCAAACTTGGCCAGCACGAGATCTCGTTGTGACTCAAATCCAATTGCTTCAACGTGGCTGGATAGCTGGTTACATGGCCCATGGAACGCAGGCTGTTGTAGGACATGTTTAGACGCGTCAAATTGACCGCCAAGCAGGGTAGTGCAGCGGGAATACTGGTGAATAAATTGTTGGCAATGTTCAAGCTGCTCAGCTGCGAGGCACCATGCGGGGGTACCTTGCCCTCCACAATGGCCTGCTCCTGATTTTGCTCTTGGTCTTGCTGCCATTTGAGGTCATTGTCTGTGATGTCTAGAGCTGTGGACCAGAGATTCCGATGCATCAGTTTCTGCTGAACCAGTGTATGCGGCTTATTGGACGATGGTTCATCACAAGACTGCAACAGCTGCAGCTTGTCCAGGCTGAGCAGGGAACCACTCGTTTGCATAGGCGGAACGGGTAGCTCGCGCAGCAAATTAAAGGCCACGTTCAGTTCACGCAGCTTGGGTGCTCGCCACATATCGAAGGGCAATTGTTGCAACTTATTGTTCGATATATCCAAGATGGTCAATGCAGGCAGATGGAAGATTGCTGCAGGCAAGCAGGTTAGCTGATTATCCTGTAGAAAGAGTTCGTCCAGGACTGGGCAATTGTAGGTCTTGGTTAAAGGTGCCGGCAGCTGCGTAATCTTATTCTGCGCAATGTTCAGATATCTAAGAGAGGAGACTTTAGATAGAAATGAATTCTCTAAAGGATCTAGGAAACACTCACTTGAGACTAACTAGATTAAAAAGCTCCGGAGGAATGCTGTTTAGGTTGTTGTGCGAGAAGTCGATGCGTGTTATGGCTGTGAGTGCTACCTCGTTCAGCCTAGGATGTGAATTAAGCTTCGGATTCAGCTGCAACACGCCGCTCACCAACCAGCCAATCCGCACGAAGGGCAGCTGTACATTCATGCTGAGGCTATGCCAGTCAATGATCGTCGGGACATTGGGAAACATGGCGCTGTACGATATATTGCTGGCGGAGGGCTGAAACACATTGACCTCGACGGGCGTGGGTAGACCCTTTTTGTTGATCTTATAGTCGGAGTCGGGATGCACTCGTCTGGCCAACAGACGGCTCAGCAACGCTTCATCCTCGCTGGCAATAGCAACGCTTATGGCCGTTCCATTATCGTCGCGTGCCCCATACTTTAACAGCAAATCCAGCATAGCCAGCGAGCGCTGCTTGCAAGCCTCGGTGATGGGCATGTTGCTGAGGCCATAAATCTCTTCGCAGCACTTGGGATCATTGTGATCCTCCACGGGTTTGGCTACAATGTTGGGATTCGCGCCGTGCTGCAGCAGCGCCTGTGCCACATCCAAATGGCCTCCACGCACTGCTGCCAATAACGCCGTTTCGCGTGCCGCACCACATAACAAATTGATATGAATGGGACATCGATGCGACTCCTGCTCCTGCGGCGGCTGCGCATCCAAATTGTCACCATCCCCAGATATATGCAGCTTTGACATGATAGCCTGAATGCCAAAAGATATGCGCTTCCGAGTGGGCGTTATAGGAGTAGTCTGGCCTGCTGTCGAACTAGCCGAATCGTCGTTCATGGTGCGCCAACAACGCAACTGCCAGTTCAGAAGAACGTTGAGCAATTGCTTGTTGCCCAACAAACTGGCAATGTAGAGACTAGTCTGCCCAGTGACATCCTGGGCGTTAGCATCGAACGGCAGCCGCCACTCCCACTGGCCCTCTTCGTCGCGATATGTCTGATAGAGGTATTCGGGATACTGGAAACCGATTATGAGCTCTAACATCTTGATATGCCCATTGATGCAGGCCGCATGCAAAGGTAGCCAACGCTCCACAGTCGCCTGTTGTATTAGCTCCGGAAAGCGTTCAAGCAAAAGCTTTGCAATGGCATAGTGACCATTGTGCACGGCTGCATAGAGAGGCGAGTACTTAGTCACCGCATGAGAACGTCCATCCGCACCTGCATCAAGCAAACGTTGAGTGATGCTCTCATAGCCGGACTGGCTGGCTCTTTAGATAAATGGAAAGATTAATTAAAATATATTCTGTACATAAGCTTTTGAATATTGTATAATTTACATGAACAGTAACGTATTGGCCCCAGCTGGTGCCATATTGACAATAATTTGCCTCTCCCTGCCCAGCGCCTCAAGCAGCACTCGCACCGTCCGTTCATCTCCAGCGCTGACCGCGGCGCGCAGCTCGCCATGCTTTATAAGACGCACCTCTTCTCGCGCATCTGTAAAGAAGAAAAACTCATTTTGAAGACATATTCCATATGGCAAGCTCTTTAGACATGTGTCGCACCCAGTCCACGCAAATTCTCAATGACGTCATCGACAAAATAATCGCAAGCATCCAAGGCAGTCTCAGTGCCAGGCTTAGGCCGCTCCACGAACTTCCAAGACATTCTTATATAAAGTGCCGCCACCCTGTTATGCCAACCAACCAAAAATAAAAATTTTATATTTTGCTTAGGCCATCGAGCAACCGCACTTGAAGCCGTCCAAAATGTAACTGAGCTAACCGTTTGACTTGGAAAATCGATTCATGTGTCAGCTACTTGGCGTCATGGCACATCGTCTGGCGTCCGGTTCGACCAACATTTCATTCATTGAAACCGTCGCTTACAGTGCGCAAGACACACAAAGCTCGCAGACAACTGTTGCTCATACCGTTGTGGTCATGGTATGGTGTATAATTGATAATTGACTGGTGTGCGTTTTAGTTTGTTTACGTTTGGCAGCTAGTATATACAGATTCCCCTATGTATCAAGTATCCATAGTTTTGTAGTATTCAGCATGTCGAGTATTCATTCATATGTATTATATGTATAAGCTTTGTAAATCACGTTGTATAATGAAAACTCAAATTATAATTTTGCGCGTTCGTTTGCAGATTTTAACCTTCTAGACACCCTGTGCAGATAGTTTATTGACTTTTACATACCCTCATCAGAATCATCTGTATGTTGCATATCCTTTTCATTGAGCAGAGGCTGACTGCTTTGCTTTCAACAAGTTTTGGCTGCACTTCACGTTGCAAGTCACTTAAAGTATGCATACACACGGTGTTACATTTTAAGTACCGTTATTTGTAAATATTTTGAGTTTTTATTTGCGAAATTTGCACATTGTTTGTTTACTTTTACGCCAGGGCTGTCGAAGCCAAGACTCTTTCGTTAAGTTGGAATAATCGGTATCGTTCCGATAGTACAGCTCTGCATCGTTGGAAAATAACGCAATTGTACAGCACTAGTCTTCTTTCAACAAGTAAACAAGGAGAGAAGAGATCATCAAAATAAAAGGAATAAAAATTTTAAATTTATTTATTAACGGTTGAAATTACGTTCTCATGGTCTGGTAAAATATACAGTGTGAAAGTACGCTGGTGCGCGCTGTTCAACGGATCGCAGCAAGCAGGCTTGCATAGCGCACACCCAAAAAATATATACATATGTATATGCGTATGTGCGTTAGTGTGCGTGAGTGTGTGTAAAGGCAGACTCGGTAATAAAAACAACTGTAAAAACAAATGGAAAACTTTGAAATGCTTTAGAAATTAATCAGCTGTAAACTCTAATTGCGTTATGTTCTTTTTCGATGCACTAATAAAGCTTGAACAACTCTCTAAGTCGATGAGACTCCGATGCCAAAGGCCGTGCCGCGTAACTTAATGTACTCCGATCTACCCTAACCCATATGCAGTACCCCTGCTTCGTGCTGCAACCAAACACATATAAAATATGAAAGTGTGCAACTTTATGTTTGCAAATACATCTCAGTCCTATTGGTATAGCTTCGTTTGAGGCGTAGTTTTTTCTGGTCATAACTGTATTCGAGATAATGAACATATTACAGAATTTGAAACAGACCTTTTGAATAGGGTATGACCGTTTCGTATTTATGTTTTGCTTATTCGCCATTGCTACTGCCGTTGTCGCCGCAACACCTCCCCGCTGTGCTTATTTGTATCTATAATGTATGATTCATACTAAATATAAAGTCAATCTTACGTAGCTTTATTTAATCCATACGGCAAGCTAAAAGTTTCTTGTTTATGAGTTCTGTTAATTAAAGCTGTTCAGGTTTATTAGTTCGCTATTAATTGCGAATGAGGATATTATTTGTTAATTATTTATTTATAAATCTGCGCTTGTCTTCTTTCGTTTTCGAGTAAAACCATTAAATTCCATAAATGTTTTAGCTTTTATGTCAAAATGCGGTTCAAACTCAATCAAACTATTTTAAAAGCATTTCAAAGTTCTCAAAACGCGATTGGTACTGACGCATAACAAATTTAATTGCATTTTCCTACAGCGGATTAAATGGAAATACTTGAACGTAACAAAAACAATATGCACTTAGAATGTGTAACTACAAACACAACAACGAAAACACCCACGAGAATTAAATGGAAATCTGCTGATAAAGGAATACAACACAATCGAAACTGCATGCGAAACAAATAAAAGACAAACGAAAGATCAAGAGAGCATCCAAAGGGAGCCAGATAGAGGAATTGCTCTACACATATAGAAATATATAAATATACTTAAACTACTAATAATTCATATAGCAGCATAAGCCATGGGTGATTTAATGTTTGCAAGCGAGTCAAATATGCGCAGCAGATTCTCAATCGATCTCTGGAAATATAATCCGCCAGTGAAGGTGCTGCTGACATGTCTTATACCGAACGGCCTGATCGTCTATTTAGAAGTCAAATCGACGGCCACCATAGGCGAAGTCAAAGCTGAAATGGTGGCTGTGGCCAAACATCAACCATTGAGCTATATCATTAAAGATGCCTGTGATTATCAAGTATATGGCATCTCGCAGTACACAATCGAACCCTACACGGACGAGACGAAGCGTCTGTTTGAGTTGCAGCCATACTTTGGCCTTTTGAGTCTCGGCCAACGCACCGATACGTCCAATGTTTCCAGCGACTATGAGCTGACGAAAATGGTAACTGATATGATTGGCAAGTCCTTCGATCATCAAAGCACTCAGACCACACCAGAGATCGATTATTTTCGCACAAAAGTGACTGAAGTCTGCGATGAAATTAAACTGGAACGCTCGAGATATTCGTGGCAGCAACGACTACTTTATGAGCATCCATTGCGATTGGCCGACTCAACAGCCATGCCGGAAATAATAAGGAAACGACGTCCGACTTCGGCATTCTTAATCGCAGTCAAGAACGATAACGATCAGAGTACGTTTACATTGTCCATGCTGGAGCACGATACGCCGCACACATTGATTGAGAGTACGCTGCAGAAAATGAACCGCTCGCAAATGAAGATGAATGACCGAGCCTCTGACTATATACTCAAAGTTAGTGGCCGAGATGAGTATTTGTTTGGTGATCATCCACTGATACAGTTCCTCTACATCCAAGAAATGCTTTCCGATGCAGCGGTGCCAAATGTAGTGCTGCAATCAGTGGTGCGGCTTGAGTCGTACATCAATCACTACAGAGAACAGAGTCAGGTCCAAAAGAAGCCACCAAATCCACCGAATCGCCAGATCATCTGTGCTCCCGCAAAACCTCTAAAAGTGATTTGGAATATAAAGGACGCCAACTTCACATTAACACTGCACGGCGTAACCAATGTGAACTTTGATCATGTACGTGCCTTCAAAGTGGGCGTCCATGTAGGACTCTATCATGGTAAGCGTAAGCTGTGCGCCCAAAGAACCGTCGATGCGCCCAGCTCCAGTGGCTCGCAAGACTTCCAATTTGAAGAGAATGTAATGGAATTTGATATACAAATGCGCAATCTGCCGCGCATGACACGTCTCTGCATTGTGGTGTTCGAGGTGACCAAAATGTCACGATCAAAAAAATCATCAAATAACAGTAGCACACTCAAGGATGTCTTCTATAATAATAATCCACTGGCATGGGTCAACACAACGCTCTTCGATTACAAAGATCAATTGCGCAAGGGTCGACAAACGCTCTACACTTGGACTTATGCAGATGATATACAGTCAGACGATGTGTTCTATCCGCTGGGTTCGGTCGAGTCGAATCCGCGTAAAGATGGTTGCGCCATGGTGCATCTGACATTCCACCAAGGGGCCAGCGAAAGCTGCGACGATGATGTCTGCTATCCCACCGAGGATGAGGTGCTGCAATATGCTGCGGAGCGCGCATGTCTCATAAATCGTGATAAGCAACCAATGACAGAGGAGGAGAGAGCGCATCTAAGTGGTCTGCTTGCGAATTATTCCGGTAAAGATAAAATCTACGAAATGGTTGATCAAGATCGCAATACAATATGGGAGCATAAGTAAGTGAACGCAGGTGACGGCTCATCAATTATTCTAAACGTATTTAATGCCTTTGATACAGAAACGATATATTGCATGAGTTTCCGGAGGATTTGTCTGTGTTGTTGCAATGTGCCTACTGGAAGGATCGGGATGATGTCTCTGATATATGGTATCTGCTAAAGCAGTGGCCGCTAGTTTCCATCGAACGTTCGCTGGAGCTACTGGATTATGCGTACCCGGACCCGGCTGTGCGCGGATTTGCTATTAAGTGTCTGCACAATCTTAAGTAAGTGGATTTGACAATCATTTCAAAATCGCATCTAAGCATATATTTATTCTAATGTAGGGATGAGGATCTACTCTTATATCTGCTGCAGCTGGTTCAAGCAATTAAGCACGAATCGTATTTGGAGAACGATTTGGTCATATTTCTTCTAGTGAGAGCTTTGCGAAACCAACGGATCGGACATTACTTCTTTTGGCACCTGCGGTCTGAAATGCACACGCCCTGCATGCAGACCCGCTTTGGCCTTTTGTTGGAGGCGTATCTCAAAGGTTGCTACCATCACGTGCTCCCACTGCGCAAACAGCTCGAAGTGTTGGAAAAGCTTAAGCAGGGCTCCGTGTCAGCCAAGAAGGGCAGCAAGGAGAAAGTCCGCGCCCAACTGCAAATGTTTCTACGAAGCGAGCACAACAACGGTGTCTTCCAGAATATTCAAAACCCTTTGAACCCGAGCTTCAGATGCAGTCGTGTTAGGCCCGATAAATGCAAGGTGATGGACAGCAAGATGCGACCTCTCTGGATGGTATTTGAAAACGTAGATCAGACTGCAAACGATGTGTACATTATATTCAAGAACGGCGACGACTTGCGTCAGGACATGCTCACACTGCAAATGTTGCGCGTCATGGATCAGCTTTGGAAACGTGAAGGGTAGGTTTATATATATAGATTAAAGGATATTTGTTATTGATTCGTGTCTTTTCACAATAGTTTGGATCTGCGGATGAACATTTATAACTGCATCAGTATGGAACAGCGATTGGGCATGATTGAGGTGGTGCGACATTCGGAGACCATTGCCAATATACAGAAGGAGAAGGGCATGTTTTCGGCCACTTCACCATTCAAGAAGGGCTCGCTCTATAGCTGGCTCAAGGAACACAATAAGGCTCCCGAAAAGCTTAACAAGGCCATCAATGAGTTCACTCTGAGCTGCGCTGGCTACTGTGTGGCTACCTACGTTCTGGGCGTCGCGGATCGACATTCTGACAATATTATGGTTAAGCGGAATGGACAGGTAAAACTAATCAAATCATTTTGAAAGATTTATGGACCTATAGTAATATACATAAATGTCTGTTTACAGCTTTTCCATATTGATTTTGGTCACATTTTGGGCCACTTTAAAGAGAAGTTTGGTGTACGACGCGAACGAGTTCCCTTTGTACTTACGCACGACTTTGTGTACGTAATCAATAAGGGCTGTATCGATCGCGAGGCGAAGGAGTTTTGCGTCTTCCAGGAGTTGTGCGAGCGCGTAAGATGACAGCACTTTACAGATTGTATTTTCAACTTTGACTACATATATCTAATTAAATTCCAATACATTTGTAGGCGTTCCTAATTTTACGTAAACACGGTTGCCTTATTTTATCACTATTCTCAATGATGATTTCAACGGGCCTACCGGAACTGTCTTCCGAGAAGGATTTGAACTACTTACGTGAGACTTTGGTAAGTAATACCATGGCTTAGGTGCACAGATAATACTGAATGTATAAGACGAAATATTTAATATCCCATTAAATAGGTACTGGACTATACGGAGGAAAATGCGCGCAAACATTTCCAGACGAAATTCAGTGAAGCTTTGGCAAACTCTTGGAAGACATCACTGAATTGGGCCTCGCATAATTTCTCAAAGAACAACAAACAGTAAACAAAAGGGAACGACTCGAACATACTCTCTAGAATCTGCAGCGCCTGTTAGTTATCGGTCAACATTTCTATATTTTACGTTTCCGGATGAGGCGTAGTACAATTTTTTATACAATACATAAAACCACAAATGGAAAGTTCAAAACTATGTGTTCACTATATAAGGTCAAGATACACATATATACCAACACCAATACCCACACATATGCACACACTGCTTAGAAATAGTTTATACAAATCCGTACGCTTCTGTCGCTCCATAAGTGCTTCAATGTTCAGTTTTCTGTTATCATATTTTGTTGTCAACTTTTTTTGAAATGTCACGATCACAACAGATCTATTTAAATTATTATGAATGTATCCTATTTATATTCATATCTACATAAATTTAGTCTAATCGTATATCCTTTTTGTATTGGTTAATTTGTATGTTATAATGTATACACATTTGTTCCCTTTATCTGCAAATCAACAACCTCTTTGTGTTAAATGGTTTATTATTAATATTAGGTTAATGTCGGAATGGTGTTTTGAGAGCGTGGTCAGTAAAGTACACATCAGATACTGGATGGATTATATGGGAACACTATATAGAAAAGTGTGTCTTAGATGTAAGCATTGTATAAGAAATATTGAAATCAATAATATCTTGAGCGTCGATCGTAATTGTGAAAGTGATCAGTCATTCGACGTTAGAATGAAGACATCATGATATCTACCATAAGAATAATTCATCGGATTGGCATATAATATATATAATTGTTTGCAGACCAAATTGTGTGGAAATTCAACCATGTTATATGGCTGTCTAATCTTAAGTTTATAAAATCTTTCACATTATTTTTATGAAACAATTGTGTTCGCTAAGTTAATACACTCTATACACAGCCATATATATACCCAGCATAAAAACTGTTATACAAAATAAAATTGTTAATCCTTCTGTCCATATACGAAATAATATCTGTCTGTCGGCTCTAGGAATTATTTTATGAGTTTTTCTACAGTTTTCCTCGATTATACATAAAAGATAAAAGAAATGCAAAAGAACTAAATATATATAAACGAAATAATAAATATGCCGGGTAAATTATAAAAATGTGTGCATGCATATACTACGAAATATAAATAAGTGATGTATACCTTAATCGAAACAAAAATAAATAAAATGTGCTTCTCTGATAGACTGTATGCAACACCAATGAAAATGTGGTTTTTAATGTTGGGATAGAGAAATAGTGCCCAGACCCAGACAAACAAGTCTCCAGGTTCATTTAGTAAAAATTTTATTTGACATCAATAATTCAGTTTCAGCTTTTGTTTGTATGTATATAAAATATATTTTTTTTGTTTAAAACTAGTTTTTACTTTGCATTAGTTTACTTTACACTCCTGTCTCGTCATGACCATATAGTTGCAGTATTCAATATATGTGTACTAAACTACATAACCCTATCGCGCGTTCTTCAGTTAATTCCGCGTTTCTAGTGTCTGAAACCTCGCCAAGCAGCGTCGCCAATGCACACAATACACTTCGAAACAAAAAAAAAAAAGTTTCCAAGCATTCTGTGTATATATATAAATATATATATATATTGTTTTTACATATATGTTTATATATATATATAAATATATATATAATCAAACATATATACAAATTGTTGATGAAAAATAGGGAAAAAAGTAAGGTGTACACAATTTTCATGAAACAATAAAATCGAACGAACAGTGACAAAATTACAAATTAAGAAAATCGGAATTCATGGAAATTTGAGTTGTTATTTTTTTAAACTAATCGAATGTTAACTATACAAAAAAGTTAACATCGAGTGGGTAAACATATCGGATTTGGAATCTTTTCTGCTTTTATTATTATGTATACAAGAGTATATGATTTTAAAAAATAGTTTGTAAATATATATATAGTTATATATATATAAAATAAATGGGATATTATCGTTTACTCATTTGTAGTTGTTATGGTTGTTGTCGGTGTAAAAATACTGTATTTACAAAAATTACAACTATTTTTACTTATAGCATAACATATAAATAGTCATTTGTATTTTATAAATAATTTAGAAAATATGAGAAATTTTTTTGTCTTTTTTTCGATTAGGAATATATATTCATTTCGTTAATATTTGTATTTGTTTCAGTTGTACGAAATATAGGTCTATGTTCCATGTAAATATTTATATGTATATGTAGACGTAGCATTCTTTTTGTACATTTTTGAAATTTTCAGTTGATGTTGGCGGAATCGACTTATTTCACACTGAGCAGCAGCCATAGAGGAAAGTTTTCTTTCAATTGAAGGGCTTAAGATCAACGCTTTTTGTGCGTTAATCTTAATCAACTCAATTAACCAATTGTAAATTTAAAAATTTTTAATATAGCTTTCTTAGATTTTTTTTTTCGAATGAAAACGCAGTAAAATAATAAGTGTATATTATTTTACTTGATTTTCATAATTCAGTATCATGAATCTTGAGTTCCACAAAAATGGCTGTTGCACAATATAAAATCGAATGTCAATCTGTTGCGATTGGTTAGATGTGTTTTGGACCTCTTCTCTGCGATACAGTGAGTAGTATGCATTTTAGAATAACGTTGCTTATATTTTTTATTATTTTTTTGTAAATGTTTGAATGTTTTCATTTGTAAGTAGTTTAATCGTGTATAACTATTTTTTTCTTTCGTATTTTAATCCCTAGTTTTTCATGTTCAAAGGCACACGCATTTTTTTAAAATCTGTTTTTTTTTTTCTTCCATTTTCTTATCTTCAAAGTATTTTGTTACATATACAAACATACATAAAAGTAAGATGCAGTGGCTAATAGTAAATTTTTTACGGGTTTTTCTTGTATTTGAATTCTCTAAAAAATTTAAGTTCAGTCTGTTTCAAGGAAATGTTTTTGACAAAAAATCTTAGGACCGAGCACTCAATGAACGGTTTAAGCAAATTTTATTCTTGCAAACTAAAATTGAAATAATGGCCGTTCAACATTTTTTCGTTTGAGATTCTTTAAGACGTGCAGCTTATGGGAATTTTAACATACAAGATTATATATATATATATTATATATATGCGCATATAGATATATATAATCATATATATATATGTTTTGGAACGGTTTTTTAAACATTTTCAAATTTGTCTCGCAGTTGTTCTGTTTTTTTTCCTCTTCTTTTTGTATGATTCGCCTGTCGGACTTAAAATAAACTCTAGCTAGCTTAATGCTAAACAATTGAGTTACAACTAATAAATAGCATCTACCTTATCCATTAGTTTTTCTGTGTAGTGTGAATTGAATGTTGTCTTAATGGCTACTAGTGCAATGATGTCCTTAACTCGAGGGTTTGCCCACAAACACTCATGCTTCCACGCACACACACACACATACACACTCACTCTCACACTCACACACACAGACACACAGAAGGAGCAGCAGCTGGGTTGAATGGAGGTGGCCAGGAGGAAGCAAATTGCTCAGTGTTTTGACAGATTCAGTGGTAAGTCTGAAACAAATACAATATAAATGAATTTAAGAAATTTTCAGATAATTTCAATGATTTACGCACCTGAACTAAGTTCATTTCTTAGACTATTAGTTTGAAACATTGCGGATTGTACTGAGTTGGAGCTGCTGCCACTGGTTGATATACCATTATTACCATTACTACCACCACTGTGCGCTGCACCTGCAGACGTTGCGGATACGCTTGAGCCGGCCGTGGAAGTGGAGACGGTGGTGCGGTGACTGGACGCTGCAGACATTTGGTCATTACAAATATCAGTCAGTTTTGGCGTGTGCGTTCTGTGCTCGGCCAAATGTGTAGGAGGCGTACTATGATGTGCCAGAGCACCTGGATGCGGTGGATGTCCCAGATGCGGATTTGATGTTGGCTGTCCAAATGCGGAAGCTGCCGCAGCAGCTGCAACTGCCACAGCGGCGGCGGCATTAACTCCATTATAGTTGAATGGATGATACGGCGATTGAGGCGATAATCGCGCTCCGCCTGCGCTGCTCGTCTGTGGATGCGAATGTGGATGCGGAGGCGGCGGTGGCAACAGAGATGATGCACCTGCCTGATAATGTTGCACCCACATCGTATTCTGCCGCAACGCGGCAAGCGTCGATATGTAAGGATGGTAGAGCGAGGGTGAGACTACCGATGGAATGAATGCGCCTGCCGCAGCCGCAGCGGCAGCTGCCGCTACTGCAGCACTACTTGTCGTAGGCGTTGCATTGGGTGCAATTCCATGCGGACTGGCCGTGCCACTGCCATTCAACTGCGCCGGCGGATACATGTAGTAGTGCAACGGCGCCCCCGCAGCTGCAGCCGCAGCTGCGCTTGGCGAGCCACGCTGTAGTTGATGATGCCGTCGTTCCGGAGACGACGTGCTGCGTTCGCCTGGCGAGGGGCAGCTGTTAGCCGTGCTACTGCTATTGCTGGCCGTTGGTGAGGCGAATTCGCGTCGTATCGATGCAGTCTTCTTGGGCACGGTACGGTGCGGCGTATTGGCAGTTGAGACAGCTGGCTCACGTGGAGAGGCACTTGACGAGCGTGGCGGTGATAATAGATCACGTGTGCCACCACTTACGTTAGCCTGTGGAATGTGCGGCGAAACAGTCGCGCCCACATATGGCGCATAAAAGGAATGATGCTGTTGTAATTGCTGTACATGCGCCAACTTATAACTATCTGGTGGCGTGCGTCGTCCGTAGTCAACGGGCAGTGGGGAACCGACAGCCGCATATGGCGGCGAGCGTTGCTTCTTGCTCGCCGCATGCGAAGGCGACTTGCCACCATTGCTGCCGCTAATTTCCGGTGACTTGGGGGAATTGAGCGTTGGCCTTTGATAGCTTCCCGAACTGGCGTACAATGAATGATGATGCTGCGGATGATGAATATTGCTGATTATGGTGGCCGGCTGATCGTGGCTCTTCTTAGAGGAGCTGCAATTGTTGCCGCCCAGCAACGAATGTATGCTATAGGAGCTATTCAGTCGTGTCGGCTGCGTAGTTGAAGCTGCGCTGGTGGCTGCTACAGCCGTTGTGGAAGTTGTGGGCGTAGATTGTACTTTTGGCGGCGCCAAATTAATGGGCATCGATTTGCTAGTGGATACTGCACTCGTAGATGTACTGCCACCACCTTTGGCGCGACTACGTTTTCCACCGGCACCGCTGCTACTTCCTCCACCTACACCAGTAGCATTGTTCACGCAGCCGTTGTTATCTTCTAGCGATACCTTCTCGAATTCGCGTAAAATGCGCTTGCGTGGCGACACATGTTGATGATGCTGATGATATTCGACTAGACGGCTGGCAGCCGCTGCCGACGATGGCGGCGAGACCTAAAAATATAAAAATATAAATATATTGTTCGCCAATTATTTTATAGTTAATGTCATGGTTACGAAATATTCGTAAAACATGATAGCTTGCGAATTTCAAAGTAATCAATACTGATTGGTTACGTACCTTGTGCGCCAAGGAGTGACTTAGACTACCGATGGCTCCGCCACCGCTGCTGTTGTTGCTCGAGCGATCTGTTGTTGACATCGCCATAGGCGCAGTTATTCCTGATGATGTCGCAGCCGCAGGTACTGCTGGTGTCTTTAACAATTGCTCCAGGCGTGCAGGCACGCCATCAATTAATTTCTGTATGATGTTATTGAGCTTGGCTCGTGGTTTCTGCTTTTTAAGTCTTATGTCTGTTGATTTTGTTGCTGCTAATTCTGATGATGGTTTTCTAGTATCATCTTCGTCGCCTGTTTCACACTTTGTAGTATGAGTCTTGGAATCACCATTCAGTTCATTTGCGTTGCCATTCACCAGGATGGAGCTTGTCGGAGGCGCCGCATCGTCAACTGTCACTGACATTGCATCCTCGTCTTCGCTTGTATTCATTTTCTCTTGCGTTCCCTCCGCTTTCGCTGTAACATCAATCAAATCTTCGCTGGCATTGACGGGCGACCTGGTATTTGGGCCCAACTTGTTCTCAGCCAGCTGACCTTTGATTTCTTCTCCATCCACCTCATCTGGCTGTTTCGCAGACAATTTTGCTTCACTTTTCGGAGCTTTGAGTGTTTCCTCGCCATTTTGTTGTATGGGTATGCGCTCAAAAATCAACTGATGATTCTCGTTAGCAAGTGTTGGCTCATATGGACGACGTCGCTTGCGGATGGCAGCTAATCGAGCACTTTGGCTAAGCACTTTGTACCTAGGCCGCTGATAATAGAGCGACAATTCTTTGGAGATGCCACGACGCGGTAGAGTCTGCTTCCATGGTTGGTCACGCTGCCAAGGCGATGACTGTATGGAGCTATTGTCATCCGAAACTGTTCACATATAGGAAGATATTATAATTAAGTTCTTTAAAATGCAAAATTCGCATACTAACAGCTTAATGATGTGGAGTTCTCATTCTTTGGATACGTTGTTGTTACTGCTGATGTGGGCGTTACAGTTGCCGAAGTTGCTGCCGATGGAGTCCGAAATGTCTTGCGCGGCACCGACACCCATCCACCTTTATCGCCGTCCTTGGCACGTGCCAATTCCAATATGAATTTACCGTCTGTAAATTTAGTCCAAGGTTTTCAAAGAGAGTGAATTATACTTTAGTACATTATAATTTTCATTTGAAGTTCATCATTACTCACCCTTAAAGAACTGAAGCCGACCTCCATAGCCGGACATGCTGTTATTGCTGTGCATTGATATCGGATGCCTGCCCATATCATAGCTACTGCTACCATTGCCAGCGTTGCCAAACTTGTTCCCTTTTGTAGTGGCAGAGGCAACAGCATGGGGACCATTTAGTGCGCTGTAGTCCAGAACACCGGCCATAACATCGGTTGGTGCCTTGATACCGGATATTCCTGTGCCGGCAACGAGTGCACCAGCAGAGGCCGTAGCCATAGTGAGACTTGAGCTGCTACCGCTATTACTGATGCTGCTGCTAGTAACGTTAGTTTTAGTTGATGATATTGTGGACGTGGTGCCATTGGATGTCACTGTTGATGACGATGAAACTGAA
>JABVZY010000267.1:7233232-7243702 GCA_020883555.1 Drosophila nannoptera
GGCCATGACATAAACGGCAAATCTCCATATACACGGGCCAGCAGGCCCACACTCTTATGCACATACATTTTCCAAAATGGCGGCCGCCTGGCTCTGATATAGATACAAGTAAAGACGGTACAGTCAGGACCTGATTTGACTGAAAGATACTCCTTAACCAGAACGAGACTTATTTTCAGACATTCAATTCTCGGACCGGAATATATGAAGCTAATTTCGTAGAGACTCTGTGCCCCTCTCTCTGTCGCGTCTCTCTTCGCCAAGATCTGTCATTTATAAACTTACGAGATCCGAGCTCCATCCGCTTGATTGCTGATATTATACCCCTTCTGTTCATTCGTTAAGGGTATAAAAAGAGTTAAGCCGCAGGGGTCCAAAACATGTTGCAGTTATTGCAAGAAAATTGTAGCACGGCTATGTATATCGAAAGGCGTACCAATAAGATGTTGGGCGTGGCACCGCTGTCGAAATGCAACGCCTCCTCTTAAAGCTTTGGGCTTATGCTTACGTCTAAAACGTATAAGCTCTCTCCCATCTCCACTGCCACTGACTTATCCTCTTGTGCCATCTCGTTCAGGACTTAAGCAGGCAGCTTATGAAACTTTGCGCAGATGCTAAAAATACGTATCTTTGGGCCCTGGCCCAAAGCATGACATGCGCTTCAATTTAAAATTACGTCAACTTTTGTTGCCTCCGGCCGGTTACTACTAGCTGGTTTGGTTTGGTATGTCTACCTTTTTATTGTGCATTATAATCCGCTTTATGTGATCGGATTATGTCCTGCGTTGCGCCTAATCCCATCATAGTCAGCCATCCGGCGACATGTGTATCCTATCCGGAACAGAATACAACAAACCAAATCGGCGGCCACCCTCTTCGCAGTTCAGGTGATCCGTTCGCGTTGCGGACTTCAATTATACTACTGGATTAAGGTTCCAGCCACGCCCCAGTGCCCGTTGGACAGAAAAAGCAATTAAAATATGTATCTGTTGGATACATACTCACGCACGCAGAAATGCTCTTACACACAACACATGACGCGGCAGGTGCGGGACACAGGTAGTACATGAAAGTGAAAAGCGAGTTTTCCAAAGATCTCTTCGTTAAGATTACCTCGCAATAAAGTTAATTAGAAACTTTTGGGTAGCGCTCATTTACCCTAAAATGCCCGTTCGGTCGAACCTAGTACCACAACTACGTATCATCGCCTCGCCGTTCCATCGCCATTTGCTTTGCTTGCATATTCTTGTGAAATTAGAGTTAATTGCACATCATTAAAAGCAAATTCTTGGAATTAATTTAACGTTTCGACGAAAAAGCGAAAAAAAGACAGCAACAAAATGGCCGCTTGAACACTGCCGAAACTCAGCAGTTGCCCCATTCATTACACTGCCAGATTCAACAAATAATTATAGCCTGCACACACGAAAGAGCTGAAAATTACATTACAATTTACCGAACCAGACCCTAAATCAACGACTGCTCGGTAATACACATTTATTTGTAGTCATATATATATGGGATATATATAAATTTATATATTACATATATTTGTACTATCAATTATTTCCCAGAGACATAATTCGGGACGGATAATCACTTATATATATATATACATATATATACAAATAAATCTTAACCGTGTTGATCCATCACTCGGTAAATTTTAGTATCCACAACATTGCTGCGCAATAAGCAAACCGAAAACTATTTGTTAGGTATTAGAAATTATAACATAAGAGCAACAATGTTTTCCCCTTCCTATGGCTAGTCTCTAGTCCAGTAGTCAGTCTCAACAAGAGTTAACTTATTTATTTTCAATAATTCATGTATTTGCAATCGTGTCTTGGAACGGACTTTCCGCTTAAGTTCCAATGCTCTGTGACAGCTGTCAACTTATATGTCATTAATGGTTGTCTTTTAAACATTCCTCTTGAAGCGATTGTTGAGAAATAAACGAGTATATTATATATATGCCGATGCGTGAAGTCTTTTCTGAAGCTTTGCATAGCAGCTGGCAACGCCATTTTGTTTAATCGGCCATTTTGTAATACTTTGCACTATTAAGATTCCTTCGAAACGACTTTGCATATGCCTGAATAAATTTTTTAACACTCATCATTTTTAATAAGTGGCTGAGATAGCAATAATACAGCTGGCTAAGCAACGCGACAAACGCCGAAAAGAGATAGAAGATCGAGGTCTTGCATGGCGTCCCTTCATACACATATGGAAAACTATGTATGTATGCAATCGTGCGAAGACACTTATATGATTGACGCTGGGACAGAATGAGAGTGCTCGTCATTTGCAGCCGCCACCGAGTGGTCCAATGTATGTGAGCAACAATAGTTCATCTCCCACTCCAATAGTACTCAAAGTTCCGGCACTCGGAACTCGTATTTGCGAATCTGAATATTTAGAGGAACACACGTTCGTAGCGCTCAAGCGCGACGAGACCGAAGCAAACATAACACAAACACAGATACACACCAATGAGTAAAAAGAAACGAGTCATTCGAAGCCGCTGCAGCTGATCTTGATGGAGAGCACTCTGCGCTACAAAGAGAGTGTGAGAGAGTAAATGTGGCCGCCTATGAGAGTGGGATCAGTTGTTATTGCCTTCTCCGCTTTTTAGTTACATATTTGCTTTGCCTTTCACACCGAAACGGCAAAACCAGAAACCGAACAACAAACAGCACGAGACTTGAACACGAAAGTGAAACACAATTTTTAGCAACGTCTGCTCGCGTCTGTGTACTTTTGCATACATATGCAAGTGTGTACGCAAGTATTTGGATGTGCGTGTGTGTGCGGGTGCTTTAATATTTGTTTGTTTTTACAGTTGTTTGTTGTTATAGCATGGGAAAAGATAGCAAGCGAAATTGCACGAGACAGTTAATAGCTATATTGTTTACGATAAGTATACATACATATACGTATCAATGATAAGGTTTATTTTAATTTCTATAGACATAAGATAGATTGTCAGAGTTCACGAGATTACTACATTTTCTTATCAATACACAATGACGGCAGAAACACGTGTACCAAGCTTGAAAGTTATTAACCTCAGAAAGCAACTTTGAAGCAGGATAACTTACCCGCTTCTCGGCACTATCGCATGGATTGCCAACAGAAGATGTTGATGTTGTAGCCGCAGCGCTGGGCAAATGATTTGGCGGCAGCACATCTGATGCGACCGAATCCAATTGCTCCTGCTTAATGCCGGCTATTAGCGGCAAGAAGTCGTTCTTCAAATTTTCCAATTCCAAATCCATTGTATTTTTGCTTCTCTTTTTATGAGTATGTCAAACGATTAGTGAATGTTGTGCGGTGTACGTAGGTGCGGAAATCCGGCTTTGGGTTGTTGTGTCTAATGTAGGCGCAGCCTAATTTTAGCGCGTTAATCGTAACTTCACCAACAGCTGGTGCCCTTGGCAAACATTTTTGGTTATTTCATGATTTCTATTCCATTTCATTATTCATTCATATTCATTCCCGACAGCATAGTAACAAATACAACAACAACGCCAAATGGGCTGTCTGCATACACGCACACATTAACACAGACACTAATATAATTACCAATGTGCACACACAAGCAAGTCACCTTGTCCACAAAAAATAGTTTCGCTTTCATATGCGACTTGCAAGACAGAATGTTTTGCACAATATTCGAATGATTTATTTGGGTATGATACTTTTATTTGTTTCTTTACGCTTCTACCTTGTCACCTTAAACTTCAAAGGTTTGCAAAATTTTTCTGTCTACTCTGCTTGCACGATATCCCACGGAGTCGAAAACTTTCATTGAAATGTTCACTTTACACTTTATTTTCCATTATCTTCACATTGCACTCCGCTGTGTTGGATTTTTGCTGCTGGTGTTTATCTAAAAGAATTGTTTGTTTGCTATTCACTTTAATATTTCTATTTTATTGGCAATAAAATGCTAGGAAAACACACGGTCACGGCGCTTACTCTCCTTGGACGCTTCTTCTGTACAAAAATTTTCTACTCGCCATTTTGGATTGGAGCAGCGTTGCCAGAGTTCGAACAGCTACGAATGGCCATACACGTTCAATCTGCATTATATGTAAATATTCAATTTAATGTTTTTGATTGCATGATCTACTAATATTTTTACCTTCAATAGCGAAAATATAATTTTTGTAAAATTCCGGTCACTGCAATGTCGATAAAGAAAAATTCAGTACGCTTGTATATGTCAACACAATAAGAGCTTCATACAGTGTCATGCATCAGCTGTGTTGCACAGTAATAAAAGTCAACACACGTGTAAAGTTGTATTTCTTAGTAATTCAGCGAAATTTAAAAATTAATAAATGTTTAACCATTTTTTAAGCAGTTATCGAAAGGCAGGTGAATTGTGTATATTCGATCCGTACAATAGGCTCGATAATAACATTGTTTTACTTACGTTACAGCTTATCTGAAAGAGTTGCTGAAAACATTAAGCCGGAGCAATTTGTATTTGCGTAAGAAATCGTTTTCTGCTGCCATGGCCGATGCACTCGACAGATTGGAACAGGAGAAAGAGGCGAATAAGGCCGCTAAAGAGGCGGAAGATGAATCTGTTAAGGATGCCAATCGTTTAAAGCGTACACTTAAACGTAAGAAATGGGTTGACTGGAAAGCAAAAGACGAGGAGGATGCGACAAATGGCGTAAAACGTGCGCCATTTGATCCGGCTGATCGAATCAAAAGAAAGAAAAATGCCATTCTTCTGAGCTACTGTGGTGCCAATTACTATGGCATGCAAAGGAATCCGGGTATGAAAACCATTGAGGAAGAGCTATTCAAAGCAATGCTTAAACACAAGTGGATCACTGAAGACTCCTTCGAGCAGGTGCAAATAGCCTGCTTTCAGCGTGCCGCGCGCACTGATAAAGGTGTATCGGCGGCGCGGCAAGTTTGCTCTGTTAAGTTGCGTAAGTTGTAAAGATTTGTAGTATCCATTAATAATTACTATATTCATGACATTACAGCTGACGAAGTAGACCTAATAGCATTTAATGCAGATTTGCCAGAGGACATCCGCCTATTTGGCGTGGAACGTGTTACAAAAGGCTTTAATGCAAAGGATCAATGTAATGCACGCACATACACTTATACATTGCCCACCATAGCATTTGCAGCATTTGAGGAACAGCATGAACAGGAAACATATCGCATATCGTCCGAACTGCAGACACAGGTCACAGCCACACTGAAGCTTTATGAGGGGACAAGAAACTTTCACAACTTTACCAGCAAAAAGTACATTCATGCTTTCCAGTTACTGTCCAACAATATGAATATAATGGTTTTGTAGAAACTTTTTAGATCCGTCGGCCAAACGTTACATCATGTCCTTTACATGCAGCGAACCATTCCTCACTCCTCAGGGTATCGAGTTTGTCACGTTACAGGTGAAGGGTCAAAGCTTTATGCTGCACCAGATACGTAAGATGGTCGGCCTAGCCATCGCTATTGTCCGTGGCAACACGCCAACAGCAACGCTGGAGCGCGCTTTGACAGAGGAGCGGTTGGATCTACCTATGGCTCCTGGCTTGGGCCTAGTGCTCGACACTGTGCACTATGAACGCTACAATGATCGCTATGGGAAGGATGGTATTCACAAGCCACTGACTTGGACAGATCAGGAGCAGCAGGTTCGCGAGTTCATTGAGCGGCACATCTTCGCGAATATTTATAAAACTGAAGCCGAGCAACGGAGTATGCTCGACTGGCTGAGTACCCTGCATTATCACTCTTATGACACGCGACGGGACGAAACAGCAACTGAAGCAACCGATAAGCGGAAAAAACAGAGTGAGGATGACGATGGAGAGGAATAATAAATCTATTTAAATACAAGATTATAATTCCCAACAAGATTAAAATTGTGTATAATTGGTAGCATATTGAAAAACTTTCTTGATAGAGAGAATTAGAAGCGTCCGCCCTTTTTCTTCTTGTGTCCACCCTTGCGATGCTGCTGTCTGGGCCCGGGGGTGTGTTCCTGATACACAGGTGTAGCAGGTGAATTCTTGTTCAAGTTGGCACGATTGGACATGTCACTGGAATTTGGAAATAGTGTTAGCGATAAAGTATATATAAATAGAACTAAAGTTCACTTACTATTGATCAGCGGCACCAGAGGCCATGCCCTGTGAACCCTTAATGATGTCCTTAGCGCGTGCACCGCCGCGCTTCTTGCGGAAGCCGGTACGCTCGTACTTGGGCAGCCAGCGTTCTGGATCGGGCGGCACGTCCGCGTTATAATTTTTGGGCAGCTTTCCTTTGCGTTTGCGATGACCGCTCTTTTTCTTTTCGCTGGCAGGTGTGCTAGGCGATGGTTCAATCTTAGCATTGGCCGTTTTCTTGGCAGCCTTCGCAGACATAACCCAATTGGCCGACTCAAGAGCATCAATTTCAGAGGCGGTAGTTAGCGTTTCCAACTTGGGCAGACGACGACTTATTTCCAGAGCACGTTTAGGATTAAATTGAGCGTAGGCAATAACCAATTGGGCCAACACCTTCATATCGTTAGGTTTTAGCTTCAGTAGCTCCTCCAGCGAACTGGCAGCAGTCTCAGAGGCGCCACCACGTAAATGGAATTCAGCAGCCTGTCGCCACATATCTGACAAATCACCGCTGCTCACATTGTTCTGCTTGTACCAATCGACAGCTGATTTGAGCAGAGCCGAAGCAGCTGGCTTGTTGTCTGTGCCCAAGTAAAGAGACACGAGCGCTGAGACGATACCAGGTTTGTACTTGGCCTCACCTAGCGAGAGTAGGGTTTCAATTGCGTCTTTACGATTACCCTATAAATATATAAAGAATTTTACATTTAGGTTCAGAACAGTGTGACCATTTTTGCTAACCTGAAGTAGCTGCAACTGAATTATCGCGAATTTGCTGATGAACTCGTAGTTCTTATTTGCATTGGCGAACTTATTCAACTGCTCTATGGCTTCCTTATGCTTCTTGTCCTTGGCGAGTTGGCTGCAGCGTATCAAGACGGCTTCAAACTCCACCTGAGGGTAGTTTTGGGCTAATTTCTGTGTCAGCTGCTGCACCTGATCAGTAGAATTCGTATACAACGCTAGTAAGCAATTGTTTAGAGCTATTATCTGCTTTTGGCGAGAAGTTAGCTTCGCCTCACAGGCGTCCGCCATGGCAGCCCGTATCTTCTTTTTGGAATCAAACACATTCTGATCCTTGTTGATGACTACCGTATTGTTGCTGGCGACTGCTATCAGAGCCGCATCTTTTGGCTTATGGCGTAAGCACTCAGCGTAAATAACACTGGCTTCTTTAACTTTGCCCTGTTGCTGTAGACAAAAAGCGAGCTGAACACGAATAACGTCCAATTCCTCGATTATTTCTTCTTCACTAGCGCCCTCCTCTTCGAGGAACTCGCGGCACAACTTCTCGCTGGTGCGTAATTTGCGTTCAGCCTCTACAAACTTCTGTCGATTGGATTGAATGCAAGCGCTATTGAAATATTGCTCGTAGGTTTCCTCTGGTACCTCCGGAAGATCTTTATCTTTGTTTAGTGCCAAATTGGCTACTACAGCACTGAGATTAGTGCGTCGCTCATCCTCATATTCATCACTACTGTTCTTTATAATCTCCCTGTATGCATCGAGGCACTCGTCATAACGTTCCAGGCGATATAAAATTTGTGTGCGCAGCTCTTTTAACTTCGCAGGCAATGGTTGAATACCAGCATCGTCGATTGTTTTCAGTGCCTGTATCTGCTTATTCAAGCGATATTCACAATAAGCCTTCTCAAATATCAAAACGGTAGAAAGACGATTTTTCTCAATAAACTTGTAGGCCTCATCGAACTTTGAGAGCTGCATTAAGCACACAACTTTACAGTGCAATGCCGTCTGGTCATCGGGAGCAACTCCAAGTACTGGTAGGAATTAGCATTTCAATTGGAATTTTCATGGCTTTGGCACATGTCTTTAAAACTTACTGCGATTTACCGCTTTAACTGCTTTATCAAACTCCTGTTTGCTGCCAAACTTATGCACATCGGCATATGCCGCTTTAATAAGCGCTTTCTTAGGGTTTGTGTCTTCCGACATAATTTTAATTAACTAAAAAATGTTTTTCGTTACTGAACTTTTGCCTGGCTCACACGTTTGACAGCTGGACACATCAGCAACAATGATTTCAAATGTTGCCACATCAATATTAGTAAAGTGCTACCGGACTGTTGAAATGTTTTTATTTAATCGCCCCTGTCAGCTGTGTATCGATAGCGATTTTTATCAACAAACCAACTCGCTGACGACGCCTTTTGCGAGCTCTATTGTGTGCGTGTTTTTTGTGTAAATCGTTGTAAAATGTCGGCTGAAGTTGATTATGTTAATAAAAAAGAAGTGCATTTACGCACTTTAAAACAGTCTGGTCATGTAGGTTTTGACAGTTTGCCCGATCAACTTGTGAACAAAAGCGTACAAAACGGATTCGTTTTCAACGTTATGTGCATAGGTGTGTATATACTCTAAATATATCAGTGTGTGCATGTGGGTGTTCGTGTGTGTATGCGGCATCGGCCAAGTGTGAGTCTTCAAGTATATGTATGTGGAATGAATCAACGAACAAATCTGGGGAGTTTTAGTCCACTGCACTGTGCATGACACAGTAACATATATATATAAGTATATTTATATGCATATGTAGTCTTAGTCTGCATGCATGTAGTCTTATACATATTTATGTAAACAATCGAAATCAGCGCAAGCCGCAGCCTATTAATATGCACAGTGTTTAGCAATCGATTTTCATCAATTTGCTTTCTACAATTTCACTTTGAAGTAGTGTTGTCCGACTTCGAAGGGCTGAAAAAGCTAGCTCGATACCAAAACTGCTAATCTACGAAAAGCTTTGACTACCATATGTGAGAGCGAGTTTTAGATATAGCCAAATTTTATAGGATCATACCAGTTTAAAATGTTGGATTATTAATAAATTACTGAATTCATGATAAGAATAAATTGTATAGTACTAATTATTTTTGAATACATCAGGAATGCGATATCTATCTTGTTAGCCACGCCAAATGTGTAAATTATAGCTATAATAAAGCTAAACGCTCAGCACTACTTGAGACAAATGTTTGTGTAGTGCCCAATTGAAGGCACTTAAGAATGCTTTTGAACATTGTCAGTAACTTGTACTCATTTCCCCCATAGGCGAGACGGGTCTGGGGAAATCAACGCTGATGGACACACTGTTCAACACTAGTTTTGAATCTACGCCAAGCCCCCATACTCTGCCAAGCGTCAAATTGAAGGCCCATACTTATGAATTGCAGGAGAGCAATGTACGACTGAAGCTGACAATTTGCGATACAGTCGGCTATGGCGACCAAATCAATAAGGACGATTCATTCAAAGCTGTCGTTGACTATATCGATGCACAGTTTGAGAATTATTTACAGGAGGAACTTAAAATTAAGCGCTCTCTTGTCACCTGTCACGACAGCCGTATACACATCTGTTTGTACTTCATATGTCCTACGGGACATGGATTGAAGTCCTTGGATCTGGTGTGCATGAAGAAGTTGGACAGCAAAGTGAATATTATACCGGTGATTGCCAAAGCAGATACCATCTCAAAGGCTGAACTGCAGCGGTTCAAAGCCAAAATAATACAGGAACTCAATACCAATGGTGTCCACATATATCAGTTCCCCACAGACGATGAGACTGTAGCGGAAACCAACAGTGTTATGAATTCGCACATTCCATTTGCTGTTGTTGGCAGCACTGAATTCATTAAAGTTGGCAATAAGCTTATTCGTGCTCGCCAATATCCTTGGGGTACGGTGCAGGTGGAGAACGAAACGCACTGTGATTTTGTCAAGCTTCGCGAGATGCTCATCCGCACCAACATGGAAGATATGCGCGAGAAGACGCACACGCGACACTACGAATTATATCGGCAGAAGCGCCTGGAACAGATGGGCTTTAGTGACGTGGATAGCGAAAATAAACCCGTGTCCTTTCAGCAAACTTTTGAGGCAAAGCGCTCGAATCATCTAGCCGAGCTCCAGTCCAAGGAAGAGGAGGTGCGCCAGATGTTTGTGCAGCGTGTTAAGGAAAAGGAGGCCGAACTAAAGGACAGCGAGAAAGACTTGCATTTGAAGTTCGAGAAGCTAAAGCGGGATCATGCTGAAGAAAAGCGCAAGCTTGAAGAGTCTCGTAAAGCACTCGAAGAGGACTATCTGGATTTTCAAAGGCGCAAGCAACAGCTGGCCACAGCACATCACACACTGACGCTGGGCAAAAGCAAGAAGAAGTAAACAAGGACATATTAGCTAAATTGTTAGCTATAACCAAATGTCTTCGAGTATTTTATGCGTTTTGCGTATCCCAAAGTAATTATTGCTTTTCATCTCGTTGTATTTCATTTATATTATTAAGTTTTCTTCAAATATTA
>JABVZY010000267.1:7303829-7319956 GCA_020883555.1 Drosophila nannoptera
ATCCTCTCAGTTGCTGAACCATATCGGCAACAGTAATCCAAATGCCAACTCGAATTCGCTGGGCAACTGCCACAGCATTCCGGGGCAGGGCAACAACAAGCAGCAGCCGGCAAGTGCCGCCATCGCTGGCAACATGCCCAAGGAGATGTTGTATGCCACGCCGCTGCGTAAGTCGGATCGGTACAAGAGCAGCGAGCGCAGTCGACCCGGTGGAGCCATGGAGGCAGCTCCCGCTGATGCCAAGCTATCCAATTTGCGTGACTCGAATCGGTTGGCCAGCGCGCGGAACGGCAATCCGCCGGTGCAGGTGACCGACCTGGATGCGAATGACGAGGAGGAGGAGGAGCAGGCGCAGCTGCTGATGGAACGGGAAGCGGATGCGAATGCGTCGACAAGTGCGCTGGTCGGCGGCTCCAAGTACAGCAACCAGCCGGCCTCTTTGGGGGCCGTCGGCACGCCGAACCAACAGCTGGAGGATCGACGTATCCTCAATTTCCTGAAGGACACGACGCAGTCACACAAGAAGCTGGAGATCAGCGGACGCGACTGTCCCAATGCGAGCTTCTCGAATTTGGCGCGCGAGGAACACTTCGCCAATCTGGTGCATCAGAACTTTGCCCTGGAGCTGGCCTCCACCAATGGCGGGCCGGCCTGCTCGGCGGTCGAGGAGGATGGTCAAGAGCTGGACAGGCAGCAGCAGCGGGAACTGCAGCCGGCGCGTGAGACAGCCGCCAACTTGGAGTCGCTGATGCAGCGCAAGCACTCGCCGGACAAGGAGGTTAACGGCCTGGCGCCACTGGAGCCCAGGAATCATCGCACAATCAGCACCGTCTACATACACCGAGAGTGGGTGCTGAAGAAGATTGCGCTGTGCCTGGAGCAGCGCACGGCCGGCAAGAAGCCGATGCCGGCTGCTCTCGGGGCGGCGAGCACTGGTTATGTGTCGGCCCGCGCCAAGGCGGCGGCTATAAACAGTTCCAGCTACAATGGCTGCCTGGTGCTGGGCTCCAATGGCTCCGGGAAGACCTCGATTTGTCAGGCCATCATGAAGGGCAATTCGGGCACCAAGGGCATACTCAACCGCAAGCTGCTGGCCTGCTATCTGATCGAGTCGCAGAACCCCGAATGCCACAGCCTGTCGCTGTTCATGCGGAAGATCGTGCTGCAGCTGCTCAGCCACGCGTCGCTGATAAACGTGAGCCGCGACGACAGCCAGAAGATCATCGACGAGGGCTTCTCCTTTCTGCGGGACGAGGCCCAGCAGCAGGAGTCTAAGCTGGACGAGGCAATGAACAACATCACGCTCAGCGAGAACGCCGAGGAGATGCTCATCGAGGAGCTGAAGCGTGGTGCCAGCGAATGCGAAACCAAGGAGCTGGACCTCTTTGAGAAGCGACGCACCTCCACCGCCCAGAAGCCGGGCAAATCGAGCCTGGCCCGACAGCAGTCGGAGCCGGCGCCGGCGGACACTGCCGAGCTGGACGAGAGGCGAGCCAATAACAATGGCTATGGTACACATCCTCCCAAGCGCGGTGCCGTCGTCCACGAACGCGGCGAGCAGGACAAGGACACGGGCAGCGAGAAGGAGCAGAAGCTCTTGCTGGAGCAGAGAGAGAAGGAGAAGGAGAAGGAGGCGGCCAAGAGTAGTCCGGTCAAGACCAAGTCGAAGATACCTGTGAAGCGAGGACGTGCCGGCAGCGGCGTCTGCTCGCCGGCCAAGCCAGTGACGGCCGCCGGTGGGAGCAGCAATGGCCAGGCCATACAGCAGGGCGGCGGCGAGGACATTGCCGACTTGGTCAGCGAGCAGCTGAAGACTGAGATCGAGGCGGCCATCAAGGATGAGAAGCTGGAGAAGCACAACGAAGACAAACCAGAGGCTGACAAGACACGTTCCGAGCAGCAGCCACGGGGGGAGGAGAAGGCAGAGGCGGAGGCGGAGGCGGAGGCAGAGGAGCAGCAGAGACCGATTGCAGAGCTGGAGAAGGCTGACGAAGAGCCGCTCATTGACTTCGGTGGCAGTGCGGAGGCCAAGGTGGCCACGCCCACACTCACAGCAGGGGCCCCGCCCATACCTGGGGAGAAGCCGAAGATAAGGAGCAGCACGAACACCCTGCCGCCGCCTCTGCCCAAGACGAAGAGCTGCCGCACCATCATCGCCGACGGCTACTACGAGCTGCTGATATCGAATCCCGAAATACTGGAATGCCTGAGCGTGGACAGCATCGAGAAGAATCCGGACGAGTGCTTCAAGAAGGCGCTGCTCTTCCCGCTGCTCGAGCTGACGCCGCCGAAGACCGCCTTGCTGCTGCTGATCGACTCCATTGACGAGAACTACATCAACGAGGGCAACCTGATGTCGACGCTCAAAGGCGGACGCGGCACCGTCACCAGCCACAAGAGCCGCAACGTGGCCGAGCTGCTCTCGAACCACATACACCTGTTTCCCAAGTGGCTCTTCCTCGTCTGCACCACCAAGAAGCAGACGAAGCAGATAACGAAAATGTTCACGGGCTTCAAGAAGATCACGCTCGATGATCTGCGCAAGTCGCATGTGGTCAAGGATGTGCAGGAGTATATCATAAATCGCTTGAACTCGGACTTCAAGGACAGCATCATGCTGACCAAGGAGATTATCGAATCGCTGCATCAGCTGTACATCAAGTCGAACGGCTGCATATTGTACCTGGAGAAGGTGCTGCACGGCATCAAGGACAACTTCTTCAGCTTCCGCGAGATCAAGCTAATACCCTGCACCCTGAACGGACTGTATCTGTACATCTGCCAGAAGTCGTTCAATAAGAAGCAGTACATGAAGATTCGGCCACTGCTCAATGTGCTGCTCGCCTCCTCGGGCTATGTGGACAAGCTGTTCCTCTTCAACTGCCTGCGCACCCACAACTATACCATCGATGGGCACGAGTTCGAGAAGCGGCTGCAGTTGATGCGGAATATTCTGGCGTACGATGCGAATGCTCAACGGCTGAAGATCTTCCACAACTCGTTCGCGGATTGGCTGGTGGACGTGAAGTTCGCCACGAAGAAGTTCATTTGCGATGTGAACGAGGGCCACGTCATGATCTCCATGTACTATCTCCTCGTGGCGGACACTCTCTGCGCGAATTCGGTGCGTCGCTTCGCCTATCACTTGATCAAGTCGGGCGAGTATTTGGCCAGCCGGCACATCGATCTGGATCTGATTTTAATGCTGCTGGAGTCACGCCTCAATCTGAGCGATTGCTTCTACACGAATCACCTGAACTGCTGCGCTCAATGCGAGCATGACTTCAAGAACGATGTCAACTTCTTGCCGAAAACCCGTTCCATGCTGGAGCGTTTTCTGGCCAACGAGCTGAGCGAGCCGTTTTCGCAGTTTCTCTGCGACTTCTTCAAGCCGAGTCTGCCCACGGATGCCAAGATGCTGAAGCTGCTGATCGAGACGGGCATCAACAATGCGGATACCCAGAACTCGTCGGAGTCATCGCTTATGTCGCCGGAACTCTCGGACAAGTCGCAAAATATTGACTTCGAGCTGGCCGATCTGCTCTTGTCCAGCGAGAAGAGCTGCCTGTTGGAGACGCAACGCACGATTAGCCCCTCCGAGCAGAGCGAGCCGCCGCACGAGAGCCAGGACGAGAATGCCTCCAGCACGCTGCATCAGCTCTCCGACTCGCATCACATTGAGCTGCACAAGGGCAAGGCCTTGATTCACATCCTGGCAAACGACGGGAACCACCAGCTGCTGGAGCGTGCGCTCAACGCCTGCAAGAGTCCCATCGATCTGGAAATCGAGGACTTCAATGGCCAGACGGCGCTCAATATTGCCTCGCGGAATGGCCACCTCGAAGTGGTCAAGCTCTTGCTCGGCTTCTCGCAGCCGTGCAACGACGGCACCGGCCGCATGAAGCGGGTCGATGTCAATCATGCGGATCGCGATGGCTGGACCCCATTGCGCTCCGCCTCCTGGGGCGGGCACAGCGAAGTGGTGCGGCTGCTCATCGCGCAGCCTGCCTGCAAGATCGATCTGGCCGACAAGGAGGGCCGCACGGCATTGCGTGCAGCCGCCTGGAGCGGTCACGAGGACATCTTGAAGCTCTTGATTGAGTCGGGCGCGGATGTGAATTCGGTGGATCGCCAGGGACGAACATCGCTGATCGCCGCCTCGTATATGGGCCACTACGACATTGTCGAGATTCTGCTGGAGAACGGGGCGAATGTCAACCATCTGGATCTGGATGGACGCAGCGCTCTGTGCGTGGCCGCTCTCTGCGGCTCCTCCGGCTACAGCAAGGTGATATCCACGCTGCTGGACCATGGCGCCAACACGGATCAGCTGGACAACGACGGCATGTCGCCGCTGCTGGTCAGCTCGTTCGAAGGCAACGCCGAGGTCTGCGAGCTACTGCTCGAGAATGCCGCCGATCCCGATCTGGCCGACTTCATGGGGCGCACGCCTCTGTGGGCCGCCTGCACAGCGGGCCATGCGAATGTGGTGCGGCTGCTGCTCTTCTGGGGCTGCGGCATCGATTGCATGGACTCCGAGGGACGCACCGTGCTGAGCATAGCCGCTGCCCAGGGCAATGTGGAGACAGTGCGTCAGCTGCTGGACCGCGGCCTGGATGAGACGCATCGTGACAATGCGGGCTGGACGCCCTTGCATTACGCAGCCTTCGAGGGCTTCCACGAGGTGTGCATGCAGCTGCTGGACTCGGGCGCCAAGATCGACGAGTGCGACAATGAGGGCAAGACGGCGCTCCATTTGGCCGCTCAGGAGGGCCGCCTCCGCTGCGTGCAGACACTGCTGGACATACACGCCAGCTTCGTGGATCAGAAGGCCCATGACGGCAAGACCGCATTCCGGCTGGCCTGCCTGGAGGGCCACATGGACACAGTGGAGTATCTGCTGAAATTCTGCTGCGATGTGAACTCCAAGGACGCCGATTCGCGCACCACCTTGTACATTCTGGCGCTGGAGAACAAGCTGGATACTGTGAAGTACCTGCTGGACATGACCAACGTGGACGTCAACATACCCGACAGCGAGGGACGCACTGCTCTGCATGTGGCTGCCTGGCAGGGGCACGCGGACATGGTCAAGACGTTGATCGAGGCGGGCGCGGACGTCAACTCAATGGACCTGGAAGCGCGAACGCCGCTGCACTCGTGCGCCTGGCAGGGCAATCACGATGTCATGAACATCCTGCTTTACTATGGCGCTCTGGCGGATCATGCGTGCAAGCAGGGCGCCACGGCGCTGGGCATATCTGCCCAGGAGGGGCACGAGAAATGTGTCATCGCCCTGCTGCAGTATGGCGCCAATCCCTACAAGTCGGACCATTGCGGACGTACACCCATCAAGCTGGCGGCCAAGTCGAGTCGCAGCAGCATTCTAAAGATCTTTGAAAGCTATACCAAAAGTAAGAGAACCGCCAGGCGCAAGAGCCTGCTGCTTTGCTATTGAATGCTTTATCCTTATCCCTTAATTGCGCCTGTCTGTTGCCCCCTTTTTAGATGAAGCTAGCAATCCCAATGAAGCGAAATTCCACGCCAGCATGCTGCGCTCTCCGGACCAGCCGCCGGCTTTGCCCCTGCACCAAAACCTAGCTCCGTATCCGGCACACGCATCCGCTTCCTCGGTCTGCTCGGCAGCCACCACGGCCACGATGCACAATGGCAGCAATCTGCAGGCGCTGAACGCCTCCAGCTCCACGCACAGCTCGAACAACTTCTACCAGAACACCATGCAGTCGGACACGAGCAGCTTGCACAAGCGCAAGAGCGTCATCTCTAGTCAATCCACTGGCAGCAGCAACGACGTGAGCATCGACTCTTTCTCTCTCTTTGCCTGATCCCTTCTTTAACATCTGTGTATTCTCTTTCGGGGATGCAGCAAGCTCCGCTCACATTCACGCAGCAGTTGCAGCGTCAGAGCAAGCTCAGCTCCCGCAACAACCTGATGGTGAACTCTAAGCATGCTTCAAGCTCTGGAGCAGTGGCTCACAAGTCGAACAGCAACGGCGGAGCTGGCCCACATCAGCGGCACTCGCAGGTGCTGCCCGATCTCAGCGAGCATCATCTGGGTAAGTCTTACATGAATGCAGAAAGAGCAAATGTTCTAACTCTAAGCTCACACATTACAGCCAATCACATGACCAACGAGGCAGATCTGTACGACATGGAATGCATGTCCCCATTGTACGCCACGCCCCCACACTCGCCCAGCAGCGAGCTGAGCTCTCCGGGCCAGCTGCCTGCACTGAACGCCTTTGTGGATGATGACCGTGCCGGGCCCAGCGGGGGCAGCTCGAAGCCCAACTTGCCCGATAATCACTTTGCGCGGGACACCCATATGCGCATAATTTTGGGCAACCTCAAGGAGAACCAGCCCAGCTCATCGAGGCAAGCGTTCATAGCACTTCTATAAGGACGAATAATGAACTAATAATTGTGCTTTCCTTGTCCTTCCAGTAGCAAGAGCAAACGCAGCGGAGTGTCCAGCAATCCGGCAATGCGGCTCATACGTAGCCGGTTCGATTCGGCTGCCCAGCTCATCAGGCGCACCAACAACATGCTCTCGTCTAGCAGTAATCAGGGCTCATCCAGCATCGGCGTGAAATCGGGCACCTTTCAGTGGCGCAAGGAGAGCCAGATGTAAACCCCCACACACATCGGCAAACTCAATTATATAGTAGCTTGTACTCGAGACTTTATTGAGTTAATACTTTAAGTGCGAAAGTATTCGTTTTTCTTTTAATTTGTGATAGTTTCAATTTTAGCATACACACGTATTATGTACTCTTATTTCGATAACTAAAGGAAAACGCAACTAGATCTATTGCAACATTGTAGTTTAAGGCACGCGAAAAGTATTAAGCTGTGTGTAGACTCATCAACGATTATTATCCCTTTCGGAACACTTTGGCATGCTATCGTAGACAACTCCTAAAAGTAGACACCAAAATTAACGAAGAATACGCGTAAAAAGTAAACCACAAAAGAGAATAAACAAACATTCATAGATACATATGTATACAGCAGTCTCCCGTTATTTACAATAACTTTTGTATATTCTAAACAAGTAAAGCCAATACTTGAATTTTCTTTTTTTTCGCGCAAACTGTGCGCGCCATGAACCTACATAAACCTAAGCTAGACTCAACAAATGGCTGAATAATATAATTTATTTAATAACTAGCTTTAGGGCAACTATGTCTGACTAGCTATATATATCGAAGCTGTTTATGTCAATTTTAGAAACCTTTCAAAAGCCAATCACCAGCGAACACAACGTCTTTTCTATCCGAATACAATTTATATTTTTAATCGTCCTGTGTGACCCGTTCCTGAAACCACGAGAACTTAATATATAGTTAAAGGAAATCCTTAAGACCGATAAGACCTATAGGCGTAAAACACTGATATATTAACAAAAGTTTCAGATGGAATATTTTCCGAAACTCTATCTCTCACTGCAAAGCAGCAAACAAAGACGCAGACAACACACAAAACTATACAACGTACTTGGCATGAATCCAACAAAAAAGATATACACAGCGAAGTGTTGATTAAACGGAAACATTATAACGTAATTTATTGTTAATTATACACAAAATATATATATTTGAATATCTATATATATTTCACAAGACACTTATTTACAAGTTAACAACACGCCGAGTTATTCAAAGATTCACATTAAAAATATTATTGGTAACCGAAAAACAGCCACACACACACACACACTAACACATATATATTCAAACAAGCACACAACGGGGTCTAATGAAACCAAAGAATATACATAAAGACACAAACACACACAAGATTACCTAACATATATATATATAAATATATTATATATATATATTTACACATGAGTAGAGTTGTAGTTGAAGTTAAATAATTGTATTGACGAAATTGGATACAGGAACCTTTACAGAAATTTCTGAGTGTGCGTTTTTAATTTTATGAACAATTTGCGAGATACCGCATGATACATAATAAAATATTTAAACTATGAAGCTGAATAAAGTGTATATTCAAATATATATATATATATATATACATAAAAATAATTTCCAAATCTTACAATAATTTTTACTATTTGCTATTTTCAACGAGTATCTTCGGGTTGGCCACTCGGAATACATTGGGCACCATGCCAGCCAGCGTAGTGAAGAGCTCCTCGGATATTTCGTGTGGCAGCAGCAATTGCAGAGTGCTAAACAATAAAGACATACTATTAGATGAAACTATTTATATTTTTAAGGCCAATCGACTGTCACCTTAGTTCCGCCCCTCCCCAAGAGGCTGATTCGATCATGAAACCTTTGGCACACTTAAAGACTAGCTCTGCGCGTCTTATGCACCACGGAACAGTCATGTCTTCACTCATCTCATGCCGCAGTAGAGCGGGAATAGTTAGCGTAGTTATGTCATGGCGACTGGCTGTCTTTAGGATGTTCCGCAGGCCCAATATGACCGGATGGCGGGAAGTTATTTCGCTTGGACTGTTTATGGGCTCGTCGGAGATCAAATGGAATATAACATGAGACTGTGAGAGATTCGAGTGTTTGGTTATAAAGAAGTCGCCCGTTTTGAGCCTGGGCACGTGCTGTTTGACGGGTGATGATGTGGTGCTGCCTTCGGCGCTGTTTCCGCTTCCACTGCCACTACCACTGCCATTGCTCGGCGTGCTGCTGGTGTCACTGGCGTTGAGTGCCCGAATCTGTTTTTCGATCTTTTCTAGTTGTACATCCATTTGATCAAAATGAAACTCAGTCGATCTGTTTGCATTCTTGATTATATTTTTGTTGGCCTGTGCCTGTATTGATGGAGTCAGAACAACGACACCGCACAACGAACTGGAGTAGAGACCCAGAGCCATGTTCAATCCATTTAAATTCTCATCCGCATGCAGAGGACTGCAGAGATCCGTCACGTTAGCGCTAAGAATGCGTATATTGTGCATATGCTTCAGCTGAGATCCCAAATGAATGGTGAAACTCTCCTCCATCGATGGTTGCTGAGAGATGAACATAGAGGAACGATTTCCGAGCGGAGTAGAAACTGGTGAAGCTTGAAACATCTGACTAACTTGACTCGTAATCCAATCACGATACTCATTCTTCTGATGACCCATCATAGCCTCCAGCTCAGATTCGTAACGCTTTCGCACAAAATTGTGCGTTGTATATTGTTGGGCTAGTAGATTATTGATATCCTCCGATGTTGTTGTAATGTCTAACTGATTGATTTGGCTATCCACTTCCTGTTGCTGAGAGTCTTTTAGGTTCTCCACCTCGGAGTCCATGTGATCAGTCATATCGGCTATGACCTTAGCATAGCTTCGCTCCCGTTTTAGAATCTCCTCCAGCGAAGAAGAGTGTACCAGTCGATGGAAGCTCTGTGCGAATATGTCTTCATCACTTGGGCCAATACGATCCGCGAATTGGAGCAGTTCCTCCTTATAAAGACGTTCGGTGTTACGCACGATGGCTTCCAAGTCCAGTTCCTCATTAGCCGCCTGACTGATCAACTTCTCGGAATAATCGTCATAAAATTTCTGATGTTCGCAATCAATAAATGACTCTAATTCCTTCTGTAAATCTATTTGGAGGGCGTGTCTGATAAGCAAATATCTCTCAATATTATAGTCACATCTTACTAATATCTTCATCTAAATATCGCATCATTGGATCCATTTGTGCCAAGAGCTGTGTAACCCATTCCTCTATACTTTCATCTTCAAAAGGAAATGCAATGTCCAGCTTGGCTTCGCAAGCTTTGCCAGCATAATCCTTATAATTGTACACAAACCGAACTACTCTGCCGGTTTCCATATCAAAATATATTTTTTTTTGCCTCTCAACTGACCACGTATCTCTTGGTTAACGTAATTCAAAGAATGTATTAGTTAATCTGAGCTTAAAAATAAGAAACTTGTTTTTCACTAAGCAATTTATTTACCCTGTTAATTAACAGATACTGTTAACATAGGCCACTTAGTGATGCGCATATCGTGCGCAGAGAGAACACAAATTGTTTTTCTTTTTTAAAGCAATCCATGTTGTCGACCATAATATTTTGAATCCTAGCATGAATTCCAAAGTTTAAGCATACAATCATATTTATATAAAGATATAATATGAAAAGTTTGGAACTACCTCGTATATCAACTCACTATTCGATAGCACGATGTTATGTAACATCACAACATAACAAAATTCACACAGCCACTCTTATGGTGTGTACACACTGACACCTTCCCAAATATCAGGCCCAATTTCAAATAAAACCATGTTTTCTTTTATATATATATACTGAAAGTTTATTGAAAAAATATATTTATTTCCTGTGAACGAGTTAATGTTGGAAGCATGGTACGGTCCATTGCCCTCGGCCTGGAAACAGCAATACTTGTTGATTTATTCAACAAAAACTTACCCAAGTGGCCACTCCGAGGGCTGCCACACAAGTTCAGCACTGCTGATCCAACTGTCAGTTTATTTTCCGTTCGCGGTTGAATTAGATTGGCTACCGTCATTTCAGCGCTCTTACACGCAGCCAGCTTGGAACAAAAATGACAATAATATACAATTTTTAATGGCATGATTAAGGGTATATACGGAATGTGCATACCAAACGAAAATTAATATTGAATTAAAAAATGAAGAATTAAAGGTGCCCGACCACAACAATTCTACCGCATGGAATTTCATTGGCATACTGACTCTACCATCTTACTTGCCTCTTTCAACGTACACTTACACTGGAATGCTGCATTTGGCACCTGCTTTGGCTTAGTGCTTGCTTTGCTGCTGCTGATCTGCGTCTTTTGCCTGCTGTTCTAAACAGATATGAAAAAATATCAAGACTGCGCTTGAGGGCTTGAGCTAAACAACGGTTTTAGATTTGGTTTTTGGTATTTTTTCTTTTAGTCAATTTTACATAAATTCATTGCTGTATTTTATATCTTTCTTTGCTACATCATATAAGTGTAAATTTCGTTAACATATTAAAAGTCCTTAATAGCGCTGATCTGTGAGAACTGCATATAAACTGCTACGAGGAATCGGTTACAATAAAATGTTGTTCATTTGGTTATAACTAAACATTGGGAGATAATTTAGTTCAATGTCGTCATAGTCACTTACAAAAAACGAGCACAGGGAGCTCTTCCTCTCTGATATATGTATATATATATATTTATATATATATATATATTTAAGTGTAAATATGTTATTTAATGCTAGGGCAGCTCGCCGCTCTTGAAAAAATAAGCGCACGTTCTACTCGATTTTAAAACTATAAGAACTTAAGCCTAGAGAAAAGTTTTAATACAATTTTTAAATATAGATTTTTCTTGATGTTTGCACTGATTATCAGAAAAAGTGGACGGCAGCCATTCAACCAGTGGGAGTGGTGGTTGTTTGAATGTCAAGAAATAGCATCGGCTGCCGCCTGAAGTTCGCCTTTTCTTTTTATTTATTCTTTCTGCTGTTGCCATATATACTAATTAATATAACTATTTGTTGAAGGGTTCGTGGTAAACGAATGTGGCTATAGGAGTACATAATTTCAATTTGAATTGTTTGAATAACTTAGACTTTTTGCTTTTGCCGCGCACACAACAGCTTATGTTGTGACATTTCTAATTTACATGATCCTTGTATGTTAAGTAAGTTTAGGGTTGGCTACAAAATTTTTCATGAATATAAATATTACACTATTTTGAATATTGAATAGGTAGGTAGGTATTTTTGACGTAGGCGTGTGTGTATGTGTGTGTTGAATCAATTATCGTATCGTAACTGTGCAAATTACTCTCATTGAATCCTGGCCAGCTGCTGTGTACGTGTACTGCAGAATGCGTATGTGTGAGGGTCTCGTTGCTGCTGCTGCTGCTGCTGCTGATTACTTCACTTCTCTCCCTTCACTGTATTTGTAAGTTCTGTTAACTCTCCTGCTGCTGAACAAACGCACCACTAACACACACGCACACATACAGACTGCTCTGCTCTGTACTTGTACTGACTCTCGACTGAACCAAGCAATCTCTCGAATGTACTTTACTGTTCCTGATATTTATCTTCTGTCATGATTTTGGTTTGGTTGATCTCGGAAAACTTCTTAGGTATATGAGTTGTTTCTCATATCATTGAATTGCGTATCGTTTACTTGATTTTGACTTTTGGGCATAAATTTAGCCACTGCTAATTTACCACCTATAAAATGTCGATAAATGAGAAATATTATATAAATCAATAGTTGTTAAGCAGTCTAGCATTACTTAAAAATGGGTTTGTTTTTTCTAAATACGTTTGTAATAAAAAATACTTAGAGATAAGTTTTCAAAAATGTTCAAGAGTTTTTAAAAGAAAACTTTCGCATATCCATGTTTGACTCTAAGATGCTGGTTAAAAGCTACTAGGAAAAGCCGATAAAAAGATGAATATATATATATATATATATATATATATATATTTCTATATATATATATAGAAATATATTTAACGTTTATTTATAAATAAAACAAAGAAAGCCTACCCAAAATTTCTTTTTTAATTAACAAAATATAAGGATATGTATTCTTGAACATATATATGCAGACGGGTGGATGAGTGAGATTTTTCGGTTGGTTGCTTTGAATTGGATATGTTAGGGTCCTTAACTATGTTTATTGCTATGCTCACCTCGTCTGGGTGCTTCAATATCTGCGATTGTTGCCTCCGCCGTTATTGAAGCCCTGATTGTTGCCACCATAATTGCCTTGATTGCCACCGCCTTAAAACATATAAAAAAGAAACCCACATGCTTCTTTTAAAACTGATCCAAAAAAATAAACCTATCACTCTTTGAACCTGCGAATTGATCTATAACTACATGATATACTCTTGGAACGTATTTTAGAGTTTTAGCCTTTATCTATGCACTATCACTATCTCTATTTTGATCGCGATTTAGGTATTATGGCTTATTGAATTATGCTCACCTGCTTTGTTGAAGTTACCAGCCGGGTAGGGCTGCATGCGATTGTTAGAAAAATTGCCACCGCGCTGTGGACCACCGCTGTAGCCTTGCTGATAGTTTCCGAAATCGTTGCTACCATTGTTTCCCCAGTTTCCATTACCACCACCACCACCGCCGAAGTTACCACCGTTATTTCCCCAGTTGTTATCCCAAGGTCCGTTATTACCCCAACAATTGTTGCTGCCTCCACCGTAGCCGCCACCGAAATTGTTGTTGCCCCAATTGTCGTTATTACCGCCACGATTACCCCAGTTTCCATTCTGGTTATAATTGCCACCCCCACCCATATTACCGCCCATGTTGCCACCCCTATTACCGCCACCACCACGGCCTCCCTGTCCCCGACCACCACCACCACCTCCCATTTCATTCTGCTTCGGCAGAGCCTTCTTTACGTCCACCATTTTTCCATTAAGTTGATGCTGTTTTTGCACTGTAAACAAAGAACAGATAATGGATAAGTTTTATGAATTAACATAATTTAACATTTAATTTAACAGTGCTGCATTAACATATCGAGCTTGGACTGTAGACAGTCACTGATCTATTATAATATGACTCATTTGAGAAATATAATATTTTCTCTAATGTAACGAGGCTGCGTGTTACACTGAACTGGAATATTATGTACATTCGCATAACATAGCGTAAGCCGACGTTCTAAGTAATCTCACAGCGTATAAAGGAAAACGTCCAAGCGAAGGGATGGCTTGTCATTTTGTCAGTACTGTGTTTTCTGCATTTTCAAGCTTTTGTAGCACATACGTTTTCATCAATCAGACAATCAGTGTTCAATCAACAAAGATATAATATACGCAATATTTCTTTCACAGTCATGAAACGCCGCAATGACACATCGAACATTGTTATGCGGAGCTGGGACTGTGTGCATATGTAACTATTACGATAAGATTGGGCTATTATAAATTCACATTCGATAATGTAACGAGGCTGCGTGTTACACTGAACTGGTGTTTCTTATACATTCGCATAACATAGCGTAAGCCGACGCTTTCATTAATCTCACAGCGTATAAAGGAAATTGTACAAGCGAGCGGCTGGCTTGTCAATTTGTCAGCACTGTGTTGAAATATAGACCAATTGTGGCACATACGTTTTCATCAACTAGGCAAACAGATTGCCAAATTAACAACGATATAATATGTACATTGCTTTTACAGTCATGAAACGGCGCACAGACATATCAATCATTGCAGTGCGAAGCTGGGACTGTGTAGACATATATCACGTATAAGATAGTTTATTTTACTTACACACAACTTTGTCTACGGGATCGTAGTCGTCAAATTCGACAAAGGCAAATCCACGTTTCTTGCCCGTCTCTTTATCCATAACAATGTTGATGTCAACAATGTTTCCATAGTGTTGGAAATAATCACGCAAACTCTGCTCATCGTGATCATCTTTCAATGCGCCCACAAATAACTTCTTCACTGTGGCGCCTGCATTGGGTGAATCAATGTCTTGACGTGGAACAGCACGTTTGGGTTCAACGACGCGTCCATCAATTTTGTGTGGACGTGCCTTTTGAGCTTCATCTACCATGCTTGAATGTGAGTAAGTGATAAATCCAAATCCGCGCGACCGCTTCGTACGAGGATCCTTCATCACGACTACATCTACAATCTGGCCCCATTTTTCGAAGTGAGCTTTCAAATTATCATCGGTGGTGCGGTAATCCAGTCCTCCAATAAACAGTTTGCGCATATGCTCAGGTTCAGTAATTGAGTCCTAAATACAAAAGAATGTTTCATATCGATTTTTTCATCAACCAAACCTAACCTCTACCCCGCTGACGAACATGCAGAAAATTTCAAAATGGCGGTCACCGAGCCACGCGTGTGTACCCATACGAACATACAATCACCTGACACGTAAAATTTCTCCCAAGAATTTACTAAGAATGTACTTACATCTTCATGCTGGCCATTTGAGTTTCCATTCTGATCGTTATGACCTCCCATTTCTAATATTTTATAAAATTTACTATTTTCTTCTAAGAAAACGACACAGCACAAACGCTCCTATTACTCGCGTTGAAATGAAAATTGAAGTGTAATGCCTGGCTGTGTGACCAAGTTACAAAAACTTCAAGATACTGAAAAGTAGTGTTGTTGAAGTTGTTATAAAATTTCGAAACGTATGCTGCTCAAAATTTATATTTAGTTTCACAATTAAGTAAAATCATAAAATATATTTGCTTAACAGCTTGTCTTGAATATTATTGCAGTCTTGAATATTAAAATACTTTGGGCATAGAATAAATTTTGCTCGTATCAAATTGAGAAAGTTGTGAGCATCATACATATCTTAAGAATTAGTACTAGTTCTTTTATTTTGTTTGAGCACAAAAGTTAGTATGCCCAAGAAAAAAACCGGTCAACGCAAAAAAGCTGAAAAGCAAAAGTTACGTTTAAAGGAGATTAGAGGCCGCGAGATCCCTCTTGCTGATCTGCCTTGCAATGCCCCGATGGACTGCGATAGGTGCGAGAAAAAGCAAAAGTCCCGTGCTTTTTGCTATTTCTGCCAAAGTGTGCAACGTTTGCCCATTTGTGCTCAATGTGGCAAGATCAAGTGCATGCTGAAGACGGGAGACTGCGTCGTCAAACATCCCGGCGTGTACACTACCGGATTCCCTGGCATGGTTGGTGCTATTTGTGACTTTTGCGAGGCCTGGGTGTGCCATGGACGCAAGTGTCTAACGACACACGCGTGCACCTGTCCGCTGCAGAATGCTGTCTGCCTGGAGTGCGAACGCGGTGTTTGGGAGCATGGAGGTCGCATTTTCAAGTGCTCGTTTTGCAATGGCTTTCTGTGTGAAGACGATCAGTTTGAACACCAAGCGTCGTGCCAAGTGTTGGAGTCAGAGAATTATAAGTGTCAGTCGTGTAATCGTCTTGGACAATATTCTTGCTTGCGCTGCAAAACATGCTATTGTGAGGACCATGTCCGTCGCAAGGGCTTTAAGTATGATAAAAACAAAGCCATACCGTGTCCCAAGTGCAATTATGAAACGTCAGTGACTAAGGACTTGAGTATGTCGACCAGATCACATAAGTTCGGAAGACAACAGCAAG
>JABVZY010000267.1:7326754-7351448 GCA_020883555.1 Drosophila nannoptera
GCCACTTGGACAAACGGAGCTCGGTATCGGCTCAGACAGATGCCAGCATTGGCAGCGTAACCAGCAGCAAGCGGACCACCAGCGATTGCGCCGCCATGCGGGAGCGCCGCCAATCGAACGCGTCCCGGCACTTCGAGAGCGGCAGCCAAACCCCAACGGCTAAGCCAAAGTACAGCAGCACACATCGCAACTCCTCCACGAATATATCCACCTCGCAGTCAGAGCTGAGCAACGTGTGTCCCCACAGCAAGCCCGGCACACCGGGCGTAATCAAAAGTAAGTACCTCGGAACGGCTAAACGATTCGTAAACGACGACGATCAATGCTTCTCGCCGTTTTCTTCAACAGCTCCCACTGCCTCGGATCATCGTCGTACCAGCATGGGCTCGGCGCTCAAATCGAACTTTGTGGTATCGCAGAGCGATCTCTGGGATACGCATACACTGTCGCATGCCAAGCAGCATTCGCGTCAGTCGCAACGCACCTATGCCAGCCCGCAGCGCTGCTCTGAGCATCATGGACACGTGATGGGGTATGAGCAGAATACCACGTCGCCCATACAGCGCTCCGTCTCCGAAAAGAATCGCAACAAGCATCGACCCAAGCCCCAGAAGGGCACGGTCTGCCAGAGCGAGACGGACAGCGAGCGAGAGCGTGAGCCGACGCCCACGAGCGTGCCTGTATGCACACAGACGCGGAAGTTCAATCGTAATGCGAACATCCAGCATGCGGCCCATCATCACAGCTCGCCGAACGTGGCGCCGGAGAAGCAACGCAAGCAACGCAATAGAACAGACCACTCGATCTACGGCGCCAGCTCCGAGACGGAGCTCATTGAAGGCGAGACCGCCATACTGCCCATATTCCGAAAGCTGCTCACTGAGAAGAGCCCGAACTATCGAGGCCGCAGTGCGGTTGGACAGAGCTGTCCGAATATATCCATTAAGTGCGATATCGTTGAATACTTGTAGACCAGGATAATGACGACGACGACGATGTTGATGCAGATTTTAGCCCCTAGATCGGAATTCCTTATGCTCTACGTGCAATCATAATGTCTACACAATTTCACCAATTGCTAGCACAAATTAAATTGAGAATCGAGTTGAAAATAAACGATGATTAATTTAAGTTAATCGAGAACTGTTTCGATTTGATTGAATTTAGTTTACAGGTAACATTTATTATTAAATCACTTCAACACGTTTTATACAAGTTCAATGAAGGAAGTACAAGGGTTTCAATTGTAGTTGAGTTACAATACGTCATGATTACATTGTTTCTTTTGTTCTAATAGCCCTCAATCTGTCCGTAAAAACATAGAATTTGAATTGAATCAATTTGTCACCTTCTGTATCACAGTTACATGGTTATTACAAACTTGAGTGTGTATGGGTGTGTGTCTGAACAATTACGACTAAATAGGATAGACAACACATACAGCACATCGAAGTAGATTATATATCAAGTGTGTGTGTGAGTGTGCGTGTGTATAACTATGGCAATTACATATACACTCATACAAACTATAATACTCGCATCAGCATAGTTGATACTCATTTATGGCTAATAAAATTCGGAGTATAAATACTTTTGATTACAGTTAAATACAGTTAATAAGAACGCGCTTGCCTAATAATACCGACTTCTTGCAGCCGTACAGTTATGGACGTACCCAGTACTCTCCGCCAATTGCTTCAGTTTATAAATTTTCGATTCATGTCTTTTCTTTTTTTGTTTGAGTTCACTTACAACAACTAAGTAAAAAAGCCCATTGCAACTAGTCAAAGTCTTTTTGATTTAGCACACTAAATAGAAATTCCATGGGGATGGGTGGATTCCCTGGATTATGTCATATAAATCAATGTGATTCTAACGTCAGCCTGTTCGCAAAGTATCAAATGTGACATCAACTTTATGCCGCATTGAATGACGACTAAAGCTAGCAAAGTAATTGCACATATATATATGAATGCATATATACATATATGTGGCTATGGTATATCAATACACAAATTTGAACACTTGAACATGTATATATATACATATGCATAACAACTCTATGTATATACTCGAGGGCAACAGCTCCTTGGCTGAAGCAGCAATCGGTACAATACTTCTCACTAGCGCAACGTTTGAAATGAGTGCTCATACTCAACGGGCATCGAAGCCGGATTATTGGTACTTTCTGTGCCTGAAATCGTTTTGATCTGATTGTTCGAATTGAGTGATTCTAGTTCGTGCGTCTCCGAATTGGCCATTTCGACAATGGCAGAGCTGGTGGGTGTGAGCAGCTGTTCCGTGGCAATAATGCGACTGGGTTTGCTGCAGCGAGATAACAAATGAGAGTAGGGACAGATATAATTACATGTAAACAAACTTACCGCTCATAGAATTTATTAGCCTTGACTGTGCGACGCTTTTTCGATGTCGGCCAACCCAACTGCATGAAGCCATACTGCGGACCAGCCACCTTAAGCAGGCTCATCAAAAAGAAGGTGGCATATAACCAACTGGTGATCATGACGACAACCAAAAATACGCCAATCTGTATATAAGGTAATATATTGGATGCCATCATAATGCCACCGGCAAATGCGGTGGTTGCCGCTGCCATAACCGTTGGCCCAATGATGCGGGACAGTGCAAATTGCGTGGCTCCAATGCGGTCTTTGGTGGGCGACAGACGATAATGTATGCCGTAGTGCAGACTGAAGTCGACAGACAACCCAATGGCCGTCGACACAGCAATGCTCTCCAGTATGTTCAGTTGCCAGCCAAGTAAGATTAGCACAGCGACGGTGTTGCAGATCGTCAGAGTTACGGTTATGACGGCATAAATGGAAATGACGAAATTCATTGTGAAGCAGAGCAGCACAATAAGCGAGGCAACCATGGCCAATAATATAGCCGTGATTGTGTCATGTGACAATGTGTCCTGAACATTGTAAAATTTGAGATCACTAATGAACCAACCCCCGCGCATCTCCATAGGAGCTGTGCTGAGCTGCTCCTGGAACCACGATTCGATGGTCTCATAAAATTGTTTGATGTTGGCATAGAGTGTGCTGTATCCAGTATTCGAATCGAACTCAATCACTATCGCCTTGGCGAGTAGTTGACTGGACGAAGACTCTATGCTTAGGGTTTCATTGCTATTGAGCTCCATGTACTCATCCGTCTGGCTGGGCGCAGCAGCAAATTTGGGACCTGCTTTTCCCTGCCGGTAGAAACGGTTTTCCCACAGACTAGATATACACTGTGGCAGACATTGCTCGAAGATGTGCGGTTCGTAAGGAAACTCTGCCTCACAGCAGGGCGTGCGATCCGTGCCCGTTCTATCCATGTCATCAATGCACCTGAAAATTAAAACCAATCGAGTGAGCTATTAAATGATAAATGAAGGCAAACTTTGACTCACCTGCGTTCCATGTATCTAATGAAGTTTTCAATAAAACAGTTAGGTAGCAGGAAACCAAAGGTGGGCTGATAGAATGGCTGCTCGCGTATGTTTAGGCAAAAATTTCGCAGCCAAATCTGTGCGGGCTTGCTAGATATATTAAAATTATTGTCATAATGTAGGTTGCCGTACGAATTCGGATTCGTATAGTCGCCATCGTCCACAGCTTCCACGCCCCAAACAAAACGCATGGTCATATTAAAGTTTTCCATGCCTTGTAGACGCTTCTCAAACCAAAATAGGTGCTTCAGCTTTGTGTACACCTCGAAAGGATGGCTCGATACAAATAACTGTATGTGGGGCTTCTCTGGCAGCTGCAATCCGGGGTACCACAGCACAATGATCGCACTCGAAATACCCAGCAAGGTAAAGATGAACAGCCAAAGGTATGCATAGTTCATAATACTCTGAGTGATGCACTCTTCAAATGATTCGCAAAATCGATTAATTGACTTTTTACAGGTATTGATTAATTTTTGAGTCAAATGATGCTGGCAGGAAATGCGACTGACGAACAAGCGCTCCATAATTGAGACCGAAGCGGGGAGCCAGGTGATCATCAGCAAATAGTTGGTAACCACAACGGTGCCAGCAAAGACTCTGAAAACCAATGCCATTTATATATGCGATTCTTTTGTCAGAAAGTCAATCAATCAAACTTACCCGAAGCACTTTATTGCGGTAATGGAACTGCTGTAGGAAGCATAAAAGGCTCCGGCGGTCGTTACCGAGGTGACAAACATAGATGCCGCCGCATGCCGCATTGTCAATGCCATGAGGTTCTCCAGTGTTTCGGTATGGTCATTGTGCTCCAAGGGCGTTGGCACTGATGACTGTGTGTTCAATGTGCTGCTCTTGCTGAAACGCTCGGCCAAAACACATTGCCAGATTTTTAGGAAGAGGAACACATCGTCCGCACCAATGCCGATGATAACGACCACAGCCAACAGATTCATATACGGAAAAAAGTCGAACTCGAATACTAACGTGTACGCAAAGTATGCCAATCCCAGCGAGAAACAAATGGCACAGCAGGACATCAGAGTTATAAACGCTGACCCTGTATATAACCAAACGCAGGACATAACAAATAATCCTCCAAGAGATACCAGCCACACGTCTGTGACTAAAAGCTCGCTAAACAGCTCGTTGTCTAGACCCAAATCCATGGCAACAACCTCTACCAAATCATTGCTAAGCTCGCTGTAAAAAGAGAAATGTATCGTTATATTAGACAAACATATAATACTGGAAATATGTGTTAACATTTTCAAAACTATTCACACAAATATAAATATTTCGTATTGCTACAAAAAAAAACTTAAATCACTAATTAGAAGAATATAAATTCAAGATTATTAAATATTTTGCAGACATACGAATTCTTAAAAATGGTCACACTAAAGGAAAACGAAAGCGTAATGAGCACAAGTTTGAATCAAATAGACGTGAAAGACCTGTTGCCAACATGTTTCAAGAAGAAGACTACCACTGTGGCAGATTTTGTGAATCACATGGAGGATGGCCGTATTTATAAGGCAGACAAGATCCCTAAACACCAAGCAGATCCGGCCTTGATCACTGGCCATTATGCAAATAATTTGAGGGTGAACAACATCGAGGAAAGGACTCGCACCTGGCCATATGCCATGGATTGGCGGGAGGACTATCGCGAATTCCTAAAACGCACAAAATGGTGCAATGAAAAGATTTATAAACTAATCTTTGAATGCCCTCCCGTGCGCTATGATCAGATTGAGAATTATTTGAGGGATTTACGTAGAACTATTTACGGTTCTGATTATTCACCGAATGAATATGCATCGCTATATAGCCAAAAGAAAGTTAAGCTAAATCAAACAGATTCAATGAGTTCGTCCAAGGACATTCTCACAACGTATGGCAATTCTTATAATCGACTCGAGGAACTTGCCCAGCATGGTGAAATATATCGTCGACCACAGCTCAAAGCTATGACTGTGGAGAAATTTGTTGAGAACATGCGCAAATTGTTTCGAAAGTACGATCTGTCTACATATTTTGAGACAATTTGTATACCAGCATTGGTTACAGCTAAGGATGGTAAAATGCCAACAGGACCGATCGATCGTTATACATTGCGCAGATATTAAATAAATTTCGAAAGCAACTGCCAACTCACACGTGTTGCCATTCATGGAAGAGTGGAAGTATGCGGTTCGAGCGTGCGATGGGCACAAAAATCATCGCGTATTGCACATAAACATGGGTATCCTGCAAATAAAAAATGTATAAATATATTATCACTAAATTAATTTACTGTGTTACTGGCAGTAGCTTACATTTAGCTTGACAAAGTTGTAATCACTGAGAAAGTTAAATATATTATAGATCAAATCGTTGTTTGTGCATTCCTCCGGCGGATAGCAACTATTTAATTCATTGCAATTGATGTTCAGCTTAAGGAAATGATAGTATTCATAACAATTAAGTAACAATGATTGCAGTTGCACAACATCCTCTGCGGTCAGGTCAAAGCAGGAACTCTTATTTGCCAGCAGTGTGGCATAATTTGGCAGCGACCAGGGTCTGCAGCAGTTGTTCTGATGTTCTGATGTCGACGAGTCGGGCTCACAGAACGCCTGGTAACTAGGTATTGCGGCAATTTGCTCTTGTAGCTGGCACATGGCTAACATTCCATTCAGGTCGAACAGCGAATCTTTAGCACTGGGACCAATGCGTTTTACCACAAAGTGTGAGTACTGCTTGTCCGGTGAGGAAACACAGAAGCCATCAGGTAGACGCACTCTTGAATTGGACCAACCGTCGTTGAGTAATAGGCCATTCTTCAGCGTGAGCCACGTGCTCTTTTTGATTTGTATGCGCTCTCGATGCTCATCCTCATCAACGAAGGTCGTATTATGTCCATATTCTACCTGATCGTTATGTCTGGTTGGTTCAACTAATGATAGACTACTGTCATTGGTCATCTCATACGTAAATGGACGTTTCGACACTTTTGGATGCTTATTTATGACCAGCATTTTGTATTTCAAATCATCGTGTCCATTCCTTTTCTGCTGTTCTTTTCGCCGCTTATTTTTCTTTGATTTCCGACGTTGGTTTTTACGATCCTTTGGATGAGGATGCTGTTGACGGTGTGTTCCTCGTGTCCTCTCATATTGCACTCTCTTTTGTAGCAGATGCGCTGGATTGGAAAACAGAATGCCATTGCCATCCACCTCCTGATCGAGATTATGCCAAGCAGTCAATCTTTTCCCAATCACAGTTCCTCTGGTCTCGAACCCCTGTAAGACGTTTTGAGATTTAAGTATGAGCATGCGTGGAAATCATTTGCTAAGAATTACGAACCAAGGTGGGGTCACTGAAATCTGGCAGGTCGTTTTGTATAAGTGACACTATAATACAAGCCACGCAAAATACAGTAAGTGATACCACCACTAGATAGGGTCGACGTGCCAGCACATGGTAATACCAATTCATCTTTTCAGAGTCGAAGCACAGCATGCCGAGGCAAAAACAACCACTACGACAGCGAAGTAAGCTCGACAATGTTTACAAATATGAAGCACTCAGATTATATTCATCTTGTTTATTTTTGTGACTACTACACTCCCAACGTCTTGGGTCTTTGGTAGCCTTGAGCTTTTGGTGTGATATTGGAAATCCAAGGGATAGCGCTATTGTTGTTGTTTATGTTATAGATACTGTCGGAGTGTGCCTTGAAAATTTTAATTTAGCTGTTCAGTCATCAATCGCGTTATGTATTGTAAATTTGTTCGATTTATTAACGTACGAAATTCTTGCGAAAAAATCTCTGGCAGAGAAATGAAACTGAAATTAATAAAATAATGCAAATGCAAAAAATGCGCAAAACACAAGCAAAATGCACTAGAGATGTAGTAAACACAAATTTTGTTGTTAGAAGTATCGATTCACTTTCGATTATTCTTATCGGACCTTCGATTAAAATGGTTTTCCACTATCGAACTAGTAGTTCAAAGATGAGCTGCGCTTGAACTACATAATTTTAAGCTCGAGAATCGTATACACACGTTTGAATTCAAATAACTCCATTATAATTTATTTCATTTATAGTTTATGTGTATATGGTTAAATATTTATATGCGGAGCGTACATAGATATATATATTGTCTATATATATATATATATTTAAATATATATGTATATACGTATGTATTTTTCTTGTAAAGCAGGAAGTTTTAGGATTCGCAAGTATTGCACCTTTGGTGCTACAAATTTTACATTTTTGCTTTTCTGTTTTGTTTTTGTTATACATACAACACTTACATAATTACTTAAAATGAACACACACATTTAGCTATTTAATTTATACATTCATAATAGTAATATTCACTTCATGTCTTCGAAAAAAGCTCTAAAACTAATAGAAACAAGAAAAAGTTGACTTGCACACATAAATTTTTGCAAATACAATACAAATGAACAAAATTTTTATCGCTGCTGCAGCTTTGCAATGGCACAAATATAAATTCCGCGCAAGAAGTTCAACATCAATCCCTGTCTTAGGCGATTTTCGCCTAAGTGTAGCTATATTGATTATCAATGGCTCGTCCGCTACACTCGGCTCCAGATGCCCCAGCGCTGGTGCCGCTGCCACTGGGTACTGCAGCATTAACAGCCGCATCGCCAGTATGGCGAGGCGCTCCAATGCCCTGCTGGGCTGCCTGCAATGAAGCATTCGATGCTCGCAAATGTGGCTGATCAAGGAATCCATGACCTGCCGGCGGCGAATTGTGTGCGGTGAGCGATGTGGGATCCAAATGAAAATAAACTTGCTCCGGAAAAAAGACGTGTGTTGGCTCTTGTGGCAGTTCAATTTCGTTTGTCTTTAGGCGAACACTTAGATTCATGGTGATCACTTCGTTGCACTGCAATTGATTTCAAACAAACCCATTAGATAGTGTTTTGAAAATCTAAAAAATAAATATTTTGAGAACATAAACCATGCGACAATCAAAAACGCATTCAAAAAAAATACAATTACATGAAAGAAATTAAATTATGGTTTCAAAACGAAACACTGGATGAAAAAATCGTTTACACTAAATTTCTTAAGCTCAACTTTGCAAAATTAAAACATACCCTGGGTCTTAATAATGACATATCGATACCTCGCAATCTTAGGTGTATTACATTTATATAGTACGCTAAACTATTCTCAAGTTTAATCTGTAATCAATTGGAATCCTAAAATTATATTTTAGCTATAGTTTTTTTTACTAGGTTTAGATGTTAATTGTACTGTTCTATGCGTTTTCGTCAGGAACTTTATGTCTGATCATTGTTTTGAAATTATAAGCTTGTGAAATCAAATTAAGGAAAATAAAAACCATCACTGACACTGAATTGACTCCAAAATTTTGGCTATCTCACATGTCTCGGCGATGGGTGTCCATTGGTAGTGCCTGAACTGCCAGCAATGTTGCTCGCTCCAATACTCGCATCAGTGCCCGGCTCATGACTTGTGGCCGAAATTGTGGTTATGGGAGCCCCATCGTTTAATCTGCTCGTATGATGGACCCAATCTGTAAGTGTCACATCCGATGTGCCGCCAGACTCAAGTGGTATTGGATTATGACGGAAATGTTCGAGCATCTCCTGTATTGTTGGGAACCATAGATGCTGTACTCGACACTGGCCTTTTTCGGAGATTGTCAGGCGCAAATGCTTGGCACGTCCTTGGAAATTGAATGTTAACACAAATTCGCCACGTCGTGTTTCGCTTTGTCGGACTAGAAAATAGCCATGTCCGGCTGCCTCCGACTGCAACACCATGCGAGCTGCTTCTGCACGCGGCAACGTGCCATGGAACCATGGAAATAGTCGCATCTCTGCCGTTAAGTCGGCAACATTTATGTCGGACTCAGCTTCGCCGACTTCATTGCCATCGAAATTGCTAGAGGCAGATAAACGCTGTTCCCCGCGTGACGGTCGTGAAGGGATTTCAGGTGGTGTACTACTTAAATCATTACTAGCTTGGGAAGCAGCATTCAAATCGTTGGCAGAGGTGGCAATCGTATTACTATTGCCTGCTGCAGTGGCCAAGGCGCTGTCAGCTGAATGAGAACTGACCAAATTTCCATTGGAACCACCCAGTATAAGACTGCCTTGCTGTTGATATTGTGGATTCTGTATGCCGCCCAATGGGCCACTAGTAGAGCTTGTTGTCGGATTCGGATTGGTTGTCACTGGCGATGTTTGCATGGCCGCTGCTATGACATCTGAATCGAGAATTGGCTGCTGTGTTGGGGGCGTGCGCATACAGTATCGAATAGTAGCCAACCAGCTGCGCATGTCCTCGGCACTCTCTGCCTCAATCACATACTCCATATTGTTGTCGGCCTTTAAGACAAACGTGTTCAACCGATCGGGCATCTCCAGTGTGGTAGTCTCTCGTGCTTCCGAAATTAGAAAGCAAAATACCCCGCTTCTTGGCTTTGTCGATTTTGGCGGAGTGTAAAACTCAAGCATATAACCGCCGACTGCTTTGACTAGGGCCAAGCGGCATTTCTCCCACTTTTGTGTTCCCGTAGTCTGGTCTAAGCTTTCCGCTGTCAAATTATTGACGATTCCTTCTTTTCGACACTCGACAACTATTTTAGCCAATTTGGTTTTACTGCTCTGCTTGCTGCTTCCTACGCCATCTACGTCGTCTGAGTTCTTGTGGAAGAAAGCCTGCAAAAAGAAGAGTTTCTAAAGTTATTTATTGATTTATCTGTCTCTCGAGCAACATCCGCTCACCTTGCCCTTGCGAAGTCCTTTAAAGGATAGTCGGCGTAGCAGCGACTTCGGAAATTGACGCGAAACTTCATGTTCCTGTGTATCACCGCCATTACCTTCAAATAATGTACCATTGTCTGTTTTTGAGTTGCTACGGCGCCTACAGAGCTCCTGGTCATAGTGATCCGTAAAGTATTCAACAAATTTAAGTGCAAATCTTTTCTGTGGAATCCTTCGTGCCTCCTCCGGTGGCAAATTGCCATTTATGTAGTCGATACATGCTTTAGCAAAGTCTTTAGCCGCAACTTGTGCATGATGATTGCAAAAGTCTTCCCAACTGGCGTGATCATGCGTAAAAGGAGCGATTCCCACAGCAGTGCCTGTCCCTATTGGCGCTGGTATCAAATCACTACCGCCGGCAGCGCCAAGACTTGTTGTCGGTCCAACATAGCCGCCTGCGCTAAAAGCGCTTGAATTGCCAGCTGCGCTATTTCCCCCCATGTGCACAAATGGCTGCTGAAACTGTCTGTGTGGCCGGCTGTGCGGCTCCGGCTCGCTGTGCCCGTTGCTATTCAGTTTGATGCAAGAGTTACCCAGCTGAATGTTTCGGAAGAGCAATATGTCTGTGATTTAAAAATTTGATATAGAGATAAATAAACATATCATAAATTAATTTTAAGTATTTAAAAATATATTTTTAACGGTATTAGCCACAAAATCCTATAATTGTCCAGTTGGACGGTAAATGAACAAACTCATTGAATGAGCGAGTGCCTTTCTGCGTTTACGTTGCTCATTTTGCGCCTATTTTGAGTAGTTACGTTTACGTCTTAGGTCTATTGTAAATGCTATTTTACGTAAAGCGTAGGCGTATTAACGTATCTATACATATACACACCGCATATCTGAGAATGTATGTAGTACGCTTGTCGGTGTGTGATATGACTGCTGTTTTGATTTTGTTTTGTAGATTTGATGATAAGCAGGATTCATTGTATTCAGTTTCAAGGCCAATATATTGCTTTTTATAATAATCCGCGCAAGTTTGTAAATGAAATGTACTGACTCCTTGCTTAACACACGCGTATACAAGCACTACACCTACACATTAATTCTTGGCATTAATTTTCTTTCAGTTTTCAACTTACATTAATTTCTTATTTATTCAATTATATGCAGCTGTACACTGAACTTATACATGCACTTTTTTACAATTTATTTGTTATTATGCCTTTTTCTTCTCTGTCGGACTTTATTTCTTCCGAAGAAAAACACAACGCAATATAATCGTCAATCGTCCAAGCACTAATAATATCGTTTATCGTAATGTACATTATCGACCTCCTCCTCTAAAAGTACATTATCGGAAATCGGCTCTATAAATCGTTGTTTTTAGTGTTTTTTATCTGCTTTTGAAAATCTTAAAAGCTGTAAGATCTTTGATGACTTCTCATTACATTTTACTAAAAATGATTAAAAATAGTTTTTGTTCAAATCTCACATTTTTATTGTTTCTATATGTCTCGAAATTGCATTTACTTAGAATTAATATGTAACTACTATGAATTAATTTATTGTAGTTTTATTGTTCGTTTTTTATGTCGGTATAAATAATTAAAATTTTTAAACATATTTGTGAAAAACACCACGTGCAACAATATATTTTTTTCACTTCTATTTTTCTTTACATATTTATTGTTTAAAACGAACACATATATTTTGGCAAAACAATTTTTTCATTGTATAAATTTTTCTGTGAAATTATGCTTAAAAATGGAAATGAAAGTAATTTTATGAACTCCAAATGTGGGCTCTTACACTTACCAACTAGCATTTGTGAATGTGTAATTAAAATTAAGTATTTACAGAAAATGTCCTACAGGTTGTTCGAAATTTTGTGATTCGTGTGTGTGTTTTTCGTTTTACTTTTATCAATCATGAATAGTATTGATCGCGATAAAAACTTAATGAACAATATGAAATCTCAACATTTGTAAATAAAAATACTAATACTATACGTATATGCAGTTTAAAGTATTAGTATGAATGCTCATTGAACTCTTTTGCGAAAAAAGCGCTGTGTAAATATTACATTGGAGTCAATTTCAATATACGGCCAGCATAAAAGATCTTTAATTTGCGATTGCATAACGTAAAAACAAATTATTTTTAAACATACATGTACATTATTGTGGTTTTAAAAACTTTCCCACTTACAATTAAACTACGTAAGTTTTCATTCGTTTTTGCAGTTACATTTCTAAATTAGAATTACCTAACTTAATAAATTTGATACGTATAAGTAAAGAATACGTATATTAAGAGAGAATTCATAATATTTGTATTGCTCTTGTTCTCTTTTACTGTATCTTCCTTCCTTATTTTGTGTGTGTGATCTTTTTTAATCTCTTTAAAGATAGAATACACTCAGACTTCCAATTGTTTTGATGGTTGATGCGCAATAAATGGTTCACTCCACATGCGTCGCAAGTCCCCCTGAGGGTATATTAATGTATATTATGAAAAGAAAACTTCACAGAATAAATTGTACTCACCTTCAGGTAGGCCATCAGCAGCAGTGGTAATAACGTGAACGGCACTAAATACAGCAAGGCGGGCTGTGCGGCTTTGAAGACCTCAGAACTAACTGTGGCCGTTAATAGGCCCAGGAAATAGCTAGATAAAAGAAAGTACAAAATTATACAACAATGAAAAGTGCACATACACGCTCCACTTACCCCAATAAGGAACAATGAAAATATGTTAACCGGGAGCCAACGCCTTTTGGCGGCGATAACGTTGGATCCGTTGTGAATCCTTGAGATTTTTTATATGCATCGTATCGCAGCACAAAGCAGAGCAAAAGTCCTGGCATAACAACATCACCGAGGCCGAGCATAGAGAAATGTCCCGTGTTGTGTATGCTAGGGAAAACTAATTTTCCGGGCAAATTTAACTTCGGCGTATCCCGGACAATGCCACCCAAATTCAATTTGCGTGCCACAATGCCAACGGGATTGTCGGCGGGTCGTGTAGCTACCTTGACCATCACATTTGTGCTGAATATGTACGACGAAAGAAACACCCAAAACACATCGTATATCAATAGGCCAGTCAGCAGCAATGTCGAAACTTTTAAGCTGGGCAATCGAACGAACGCAATGAAAGCAACACATAGACCCATGCCCATGGCTAAAATAGAAAATAGTGACATTAATATAGAATAATTAGTAATATAAATAAGTCTTGCCGTACCATCCATTAACAGCCAGTGCCCGGTAAGCACCCAAACACACACAATCGATACGGATAGTGTAAAACTAAATAGTTCAGCTGCCGTAAAACGTCCACAGATCCCGAATGAAAACCGTTTGCCATCCGTACATGGGCGTATGATATACTGGCACATTGGCAACAGCAGAAAGGCCAACGCAACAGTGGCTATAACTGTGAATTGATTAAAAATGTGAACAGATAGTCCAACTGTAGCTAATTCAACAAAAAATTCTGCTCTTCTTACTGGCTGTACACACGGCGAACAGTAACTGCATCGAATCGAAGAAAAAGAACATGATAAGCAGCGATATGGAAGCACCGAGCGGCAGGCAAAGAGCATGCATTGTGTCCAGCGTCGCAAATTTATCAGCTGCAACAATTATCATTATCATTACAATTTAATATGATTGTTGTAGGCCAACCGACACTTACTTGGCTCTTTCTCGACCTGTTCCCCAGTCAGCAGATTCGTCATAGACTCATTGCGTTTCTTTTGCTCACGCTCGCGCGCCTCCTGCTCAATGTTTAGACTGCGAAAGCTGCCATAGACAATCAACAGCATGGATATTAGGCAGGTGGAGACACGCGATGAGTCCATCACGCTGGAGACCGTCCAATGTAATTCACGATATTCTGAGCCAGTTGCTGCCGCTGCACCGCCCAAGCTGCCGCTGCCGACACTGCCGCCACCAACGCCAACGCCACCGCCACCAGTCTGCGCGCCGGCGCTGCCGTGCGACATGCTCGGTCAATGATAAGTGTGTAGATGGCCGTTGCCGCTGCCGCTGCCGCTGCGCAGTAGACAACGCAATCAAAGTGAGATTCGAAATTGGAATCACTTCCAATATCAGAAGACTGTATCACTTCTAATCAGTGTGCACAGCTGCGGCTGCTTATCGCTGCGCTGCTGCTACGTTCTTCTTTGTGTGGCGACCCTGCCTGCAATGAAAATGAAATTTGTTTTGGCTTATAAAAATTTGAATCATGCTCTGCCCGTCTATGCCAAACCTGACCTGGTAAGCCCCGAAAACTGTTCCCTGTTTGTCTATGTCTTTATTTTTCTTCGTTTCTCATTGTCTATTTGACTTTGTCTCTACAAGAACTCTGTGACTACCGCGGAAGACAAGTTGTACACTTGTGCACACACTGAGATACACGCGCTTATAAAGTTGAGAAACAAACAAACATGATATGATTTATGTTGACTACCCTTTCAGCGTTATTAAGACCTCTGAAATCTAAATAGCTACGAAGAGGTTAACTTTCATGTGGCTCCAATTCATACGGTCGACCATCATATCTGAAGAGAAACAACAACGTTGCCAGTGTGGGAACAAAAAAAAAGAAAAAAACAAGAACAACAACAACAAGCCTAACACAAAGAAGGTCATAAAAAGTCGCTCAAATATTTTATAAAAGTATTACCCAGTTTCTGTTATGCTTTGCCCACTTAATATTGTTCTTATTGTCAAACGTTATTGCATCAAGTACTATGACACATTTATAGCCGCTCTCCGCTATCTGTTAACATTCTTAAAAGAATGATGAGAGAAATGCAAATAACTAGACGCTGTTTAATAGCTTATCTTTGAAAATAATATTTAATTAGTTACAACTGCCTCACTAATTATGCATAAGCAAGGTAAATAGGTTATAGCACATAGTGTATGAATCGACGTGTAATAGCAGATTTTATTGGGTTGTTGCACTCCCGCAATGTTAACTCACACTGTTAATTTTAAAGTGGGCAGCAGCAACAGTGCTGCTATAGATAATAGAGCAATTCGTTTATAGAAAAATGAAGCACAAGCAAGACAAAAGCAAAACAGATGCCAACAACTTCCTAGCGCTTGTCTATTGTTGTTGTTGTTGCTGCTACAGCATGTTGCCAGTGCTCGGACTCAATACCATGCTTTGTTCAAAATGTAAATTGTTATATGCATATGTGTGTGCGGTTCACTGCGCTTATGTGTGCGTTTGTAAAAGAAGTATGTAAGTGATTGAAATATCTAAATGAATGCCCCCTTTTCGATGCAATTGAACATTTCCCACACGTTGCACGCCGTTTAAATAAGTCAGACCGGGTCTCATCATCATACAATTAGCTGTCGTCCGATTAAAGTGGTACTTTGTGGAGCATATAGCCTTAATTAATTAATTTGACTTAAGAAGCCAATCATGTGCTTCAAAAGTACACGTATACTCCCACTTGCAATACACCCCTCACTCACACCCACGTTTTTATTTATGTAGACTATTTACTTTCTAATTTAACATGTGGTCAATTACAACTTCAAGTACGAAGTAACTGGTCAGCTGTGGACGGTTATTCCAACTGCGTACATCGAAGGTGAAAGTGGAATTTTTCTATGAGAAGCATACACCGAAATGCAGAGCGGAAAACCATAAAAGCTATGTATAAATGAACACAGTGCTGGTCATTTAAATAACAACACTTCATTTCTTTGAATTTTTGACTGTAATATAGCTTTTCATGGAATGAATCCATTTGATTTTGCTGTATTAGTATTCTTTTTTTTGTTTTAATAAATATTAAATTTGAATAAATTGCACAATTAGCATAAATGAAGTGCTATTAATATATCATCGGTGCATTCAAGTGCGTATTTGTGTATGTTAAGCAAGTTGCTGAGTTTTGCTTTTTGGTTTTTACAATAATTCAATCGTTATTTCGCTGTGCACACATACACACACAATACTACACACACCCCTACATGTACAGAAACATACAATCAACAATATGATCACACATATAGAGATATTCGCGACCAGATTCAAATGTAACACTTGTGCACACCACAACAACAAATAGCGTAACAACAACAAAAACAAACATTAAAGCGCAGCCAAAGCTTTTTCTCGTATACAAATGTTTAGACTCCACTTGAACGGTTGCCGCACCGCTCCACTGCGTAACGAAATTACAAGACGCACACACACATACACACACACTCCCAGTTGAGCTGTTAGTGTATTAAGCCAGGATTGAAAAAAGGTATACCAGGGTAATAAGCTTTAATTACTTAAAACTTAATGGCATTGGGCCTCTTCTATTTCAGTGGCGTTTGAGGAGCTGTACATTATTAGTAGCACTATTTGGTGGGTGGGGACAGTTGTTTGGGGAGCGCCTGTTTGGGGGTTTGCTTTTGCTTACTTTGGCCTCCGCTTCACATTTACATTCGCGTTTGACTGTGTATTTTGTTTTCCTTTTATACCGATTTTCTTCTCATTAAGTGGAAAGCCACAGCTGCTACTTCTCACGTATATTCATTATGATTTTTGTGAGTTAGTTGCAGCTTAATACACTTTACACTAAATTTTAACTTTCCGATTTGCTACCAATAATGCATTTCTCACTATCTCTCCCCACTCCTCACTGTTTTATTTCTAATGGAAAAACAACGAATTACAAGTGTGACCCAACACCGCGAAGCCACAAATGTTCGCTGTCGATAGTATATAAGCGAAATCGGCTTTTCGGAAAAATCGATAAGTTAAGTTCATACTACAATTAGTCAATTCACTATATATATATTTTTTTGGCAGTAATCATGGATAGAAAGAAAGTTTTACATGCAAAATTTAAAGCAAGTCGAGTTTTGATTTAGTGTTGTGTAACGCTGAAATTTCATTAGTAATTGAATAGTATTTTTTGTGTTCAAGATGGTTACAGCCCAAATGTTAAACGGCCACACTCGTTCAGACGTGATTGAGAGAGCGCCGCTGATGCTTCGATGTACAAATAAAAATTTAAATTATTGCTAAAAGTAGCGCGCTTAACGGAAATAAAACGAATAATACGAATTTGAGTGAAACGAGTTTTATAATTTATTATCAAGTAAATCTCGCTATACGAATTATTTCGAAAAGTGTTCAAGTGCATCGTATAGAAAAATTGCATTAGAGGCTGTAAGAGGCTAATACAGCTTCACAATTCAAACGGCAGGAAGCCAAAGGTGTTGAAAAAACCTAACGAAGACTTCGCGAGAAAAGTAATCAAACTCCTTAAAATGGGTCTTAACGGGTGCTGTTCGTGTGTCAAATACTTAATGGTCCTTATAAACATCTTATTTTGGGTAGGTATGCAAGCGAGGAACCAACCATAACAGTAACAACAACAGAACATCAGGCAGCTCACGAACACAAACAGCAATTGGAACACATCCATACATTCATACATATGTGGATAGCGTATTTTTAGGTGTATGTGTACGAGTTCCCTACACTGTAGCCTGTGCTCGCGCGCACGCTCTCAACTGCTGCTACTGCTGGTTCTGGTGCTCAGTCCCTACTCCAATAAACAATAGAAGTTCCGCTGTGGGTGGAAAGTATACGACAGACACCCACTCATGCACACGTATATAGAGACAAACCAGCAGCGAAAGCATCATTCTTTTTCCCTCTTCTTTCTACCGCTCCCACACATGGAGTTATACTGTTTGCTTGTTTTCTTCTTGGCCTTTCCTGTTAATCTTTTATTTTTTATTTTTGTAGCATGCCTTTTTGTTAGTAGTAGAGCTCTGCTTCATGATACACCTTGGTGTTGTTCGTGCTCTTATCTTCAGCAAAAGTGAAGCAACTGCTCATTCATTGCTTTGACGCCTGTGTATGTATCTGTATACAGACATACGTACGAGCATTGACTGTGTAGGGGCAGGACCTACATATGACGATTTTTAGGTGCGCCACTCCCCACAATTCGCTCTCTCAGCTTTACAGCTTAAAGGGTTCAACGAATTGTACTTGCATGTGAGTGTGCGTGTGTGAGAGTTTTTGTAGTTTTACGCAACGCACTATTTCCACATCGATTTATCGCTTGAACTGTTATTTATTTTTTGTTGTCTGCATTTCATTATGTTTCTGCTTCTTGGGTACAATTTTCTTTTTCAATTTTGTTTTAATTTTTTTTTTCTTGGTTTTTCGATTTTTCCCTATAGTATTTATTAGTCAATTCTATTTTCGAACAAACCAACAAAAACATCATTCCGTGTGGATGTTGATTTTTTCTCTTCGGCTGCTGACAAGGGGTGGGAGGTTCTTGTAGTTGTGCACAGTGGTGCGAATAATTTGTGAATTAGAAAAACTTTCGGCAAGCCTTGAAAATGTTAAGCAAATACGACTTATGTTTCCTGTTAATTTAAGATCTCGCTTTAATATACAAATGAACCCAATAATATGAAAAACTGTGAGTTGGGGAATTATATATGTCAACTATATTAAGCTACAAAAAATCAGTTTTTTCCTAAGAAATTCTGTATTTCAGATGTATAAAGGGATTGCAATTGCTGCATTGTTGTTTTAGCGTTTTTGTGAACATTTGCTTCACTGTAGCATAGTTTTCCAAACATTTCCATTTTCATCAGCATCGCGGCGGGGCTTCGTGATCAAACGCCACGATTTGAGTTGACGCTGATGCTCTGACGTTCCATTGATACTGTTCGACTTTCCGACCGGCGAACCGGCCGTCCGTCGCAGATGCCGTCATTTTGTTAGAATCTATGACCATTCGTTTTGCTTGCATGGTGGACATTGCTTGCGTCTCTCGCTTGCGCGGCAATTAATTTATTTGATTTGCTCCTCCTTCTTGATTTTGCTCATCATTCATTGTGCTATTTTTCGCACAATTATTCAGACTTACGTTTGCATCAGTTCGAAAAATAAGCAACAAATTAGAAGAAAATCAAGAGTGCATCATAAACTCGTGCTGGAGGACGCTCAATCACGATTCTGTCATTTTCTTCGCTATTTACTACTGCTGCATCACTGTGATGTAGGTCATGTAGGGAGTTCGCTCTTTTATTAGCCGTTCTGGCCTACATTGCGGCTGCACGCGATAATTTAACAGTTTTGTAGCACGGAGTAGCATGTAATTTTATATGCAATCAGTTTTATGTCCTTTGCCACATTTGTGAGCTTTTCTTGTTGTTTATGTAGTTTTTTGTACAGTGCTACCATTCAACTCAGAACTCACATTGTTTTGACCTATTTCCAACTTCACTGCCTTTCTTACTCTCTTATCTTTGCGCATACGCTCTTACTCGCGAGCGCTCTCTCTCTGTCGCTTCAAGCAAGAGCGCAGCTTAAAGACCACACTCATGTAAAGTTCAGCTTTGCGTTTTTAAATGCCTCCAATTATAGCTTGGTCACACTTCCACTGACATAACGTTAATATGTAGTACTTATTGTACTCATTGCGATAGGTTATGTTGAGCATGAGTGCGTGTTCACTTTGCGGTGTTTGGTGTAGGCGCCGCCATTCAACTTAATATCTCCATAATTTCGTAAAATTGGCTGACTTAACCGAAAATGCTGCAGGCTATTGTCAACCTTAAAGTTAATTATTTTTATTGTTGCTGTAATCACTTTCGAAGTGATGTGTCACAGATTCGACGGGGTCTTTATATATTTATATTTTCTCGGGAAGAAGCTATAAGTAATTTACTGATTATTTGTTCACATCTTGTTTTTACACAAGAAGAAAAGTGAGCAACACTAATGTAATTTATTTATATACATTCCATATTATTTGTTAATGTAAACTTAAGGTAATTGGATTTCAAATTCCCCTGATATAAACTTGCAGAGCATTTTGCCACTTCAATGTCAGGCAGGGCAAACGGGAACCGAAAAATAGAAATTTAAATACATGAGTTGGTACTAATTAGGAATATAATGAGCTTAAAGCATATTAACACAAGTAATATGAGCACAGCTGAAAATGTTAGCTGGCAAAGTTGATAATCCCCCAGCCCCAGATAAGCGTATTACTCCAGACTCGCAGTGGTTCAATGTCTTGGCACGAATGAAATAAAACAAAATGAAGCAAAAACAAGAGAAAATGAAACGTAAACAAACAGTGGAATGTAGCGGAATGATCGACTGGAAAAAATAATAAAAATAATGAGTGCTCGTTCCTAGACTTTAGGAATGAAACATGTTTCATAATGCCCATTTGCATGGATGCAATACGCTAAGGGGAATACGTGCACATTCTTGGCACGACTTTTCCTGTCCGCTTTAATTGCTGCCCTCTCAAGTGAGGCGTGGCGCTGTCATAGACACAGGCAAGCTCAGTGCGTCATAGAAGTATTTTGTTGCTAATGTTGTGGACTGATGAGGTTGTTCATAATTGAGCAAGCTACTTAATTAAATGAACGTCTGACCTATTTGAGAAACGTAGATTTTTGTTAATGAAATTTCTTTTTGCTCTATATTCCAGCTGATCGGCCTGACAATTGTGCTGACATCGCTATGGATGCTAACGGATCCCACGTTTATGCTTTCGATGACTCAGTCATACAATCAGTATCACATAGCACTATATGTCTTCCTGGCCATTGGTATTCTGATTACAGTAGGCGCGTTCTTTGGCTGTTTGGGTGTTTGTCGCGAATCGCAATGTATGCTTGTCTCGGTAAGTGTGGAGTTGTTGTCGTTCAAGTTGCAATTGCCCCAACATCCTACGCAGTCTACAGCTGGTTGATATACCCACCAGATTTGCACGGAGATCGCAAATTGTTAAATTATTTCGACTGCTGCTTGATTTGACTACGCACGGAGGTCATTAATGAACATTCTGACACTTTGCAGTTCTTCTGTGTCATACTCATCGTGATGGTAGCACAAATTGCAGCCGGTGCCTGGGCATTCCACAACAAAGACAAACTGGATGATATGGTTCGAGCAGCGGTGAAATCATCTGTCCAGGAGGAGTATGGACAATCCAGTATGAGCTCGCGCACTGTTACTTTTGATACGCTGCAAAAGAATGTTGGTATTAAAATTTGAAAATTGAAGAAATTATACAATAATGTTTCTTCAGCTCAAATGTTGCGGCGCGGATGGACCTGGTGATTGGGCAACGAGTCGTTTCAACAATGTCGATCGTACGAATATCGTGGATATTGCCGTATCTTCCATGAATGTTGTATACAATATACCAGAGTCGTGTTGCAAGGACGATATCAAGGATAACGAATGTGACAAGTGGCGTATTTTGAAATTCGGAGGTCCTCTAAACACCTACATTTACCAGCAGGTAAGAAAGATAGGATAGCGGCAAATAACAATGAAGGGAAAGGAGAGTGTAAGAGGAAAGGCATTTAACGATATGAGTATTGCTTCTGAGAGCGTTTCCGTTTCTCATTTAATTTTGGATGGTCATTGATGGTTATATGAGCTATTAAAGCGCCATCGAATGGTTGACTATAAAAATTAATAATCCTTTGCGTTGATAGTTTGTTGCGCGTTCCTCAACGCTTAAGTTAATAAAAATTCTACGCATGACGGACAGAAAATAAAAATGCGTTAATTGTTATTGATATTCCACACGCATTTTAACTGTTTAAGCAGACATTTCTGTTTTTACCGAATTTGCTAATCAATAAACATTTGAATCAAATGAATATATAAGGCAAATATTTCCCTCGCACACATACGCACACACAAACACACTGTATTGCGTTTTTTGTTTTTGCTATAATTAATCTATTTTTGTCTTTATACAGGGTTGCGTTGACAAACTGATTGAAATTGTAAATGATAATTGGGTATCCATATTCGGTATTACTGCCGCCGTAATACTGCTAGAGCTGCTCTCGTTAACCTTCGCCCTGAGCCTATGCTGTGCCGTGAGGAATCAGCATTACAAGGCCTGAGAATTACAGAATTCCCATAGGGAAATAAGTGACGACGAGAAGTACTAATCTGCCATAATGTCAATTGAAGCATTGGCATTGACGATACTAAAACTTACCAATAACAACAACAAAAAGAACATCATGAACAAGAACAAGAATTGATGCGCAAGAAATGCATTTAGTACTGACAGTTTAAAGAGCATTAGCTGTAGCTGGCTACATCTGAAGGCTGTCAGTTCTTGCGAATACTTTAAAGAAATTTTATAGTACTTTAAATAATAACAACCAGCCCCAGCCATTGAGCAATTGTGGAAGATTTGTGGACAAGTGGAAAAAGAGTGGCAGAAATTGAAATTAATGAACTTTATATATGAACATTAATACGCAGACAACTTTTCTAATGTATTTCTACATAAAAAACAAATGGGAAAAACAACTCACATTTTACAATAGCAAAAATGCAAGCATAACTCTATACAAAACAGTTAATTCCTTAATATTAGGATAGTTTAAATGCATAAGGCAACAGTTTCAAATTTAGACAAGAAACCGAATCTACATAATGTTTTATAAATTCACAAAAATATAGTAGACATCATAAATTAGTAATTTAAGCACAAAAGTATAAACTAATTTGCCAAAAAAGCATAAATGCAATCATAGTTTTCGTTTCAAATTGAATGTTAAAAGAAGAATGCGTAAATACACATTTTTGACATGTATGCGCACAATTTAAGAGGAATCTAACGTAAGAGCATTCCACATTTTAACATGACTATTAAATGGACATATTCAGTTCTGATTCGGCGCTGCCATCCAAAGATCCAAATCCAAAAACTCTACTTAACGTACTCTTTTGTGTGAAATTCTGTGCTAAAAAATTATAGCTAAATATTAGAGGAAATTCGTTGAGCTTCGCGAAATTAAATGCCAAATATTTTATGTATTTACCAAAACAAAATTCGTTTCAAATAATGATAATGCACTGTTCGCACGGCATAACGTTCGCAGCCGTTGAGGGCCAATGTTAAGTAACAGAGCGTTTTTGATGCATAACGTAAATAACATCAACTGTTGTAAGAGGCGATGCTTTAGTTCAAGCGAAAATGTTTATTAATGTCGCTCTATGCAATTTGTCGAGTAAATTCGTAACATGCACATAAACATATAAACATGACGTCACCTAATTATAATTTTTTTTCATGAATTTTGAAATCTCGTGAGTGAAAGGAGGTGATGCAAGAAACATTTTCTGTACTACTTAAGGCCATGATAGCACAAGTTTAAATTCACACATACTTACATATAAACAAATATATTTTGTACAATGTTTTTTCATTTGTCATCCATGCGAAACTAAACGAATTTTGCATCTTTATTGTTGTTAAATGAATTTTGTTGTTAGTTAATGGTAGTTGAGCGTCATACTTTGTACCCCTCACAATGTTCAAATAAATTAAATCTACAACCAATCCAATGACAAAATTATATTATCTTTATATTTCTTTACAAAAATGATCAAAATATATATAAATATATATATATACATATATATGTATACATAAAAATATGTATCTAAATTTACACATGGGAACGTAAACATTAAATTACATTTAAAGTAGTTAATGAAATATTTTTTTCGGAGAAGTGCGAAGGATTTAAATTTTAATGAAATGTAGCCTAAGTAAACCATCTGACACTATATAAAACAATTCAACTAAATACGTTCAAATTGTAGCGAATCGTTTAAGAAACTCAATTTATAGGATTCTCTCTGGCATTTATGAATCTGCCATCATCCCGAATCAAAATAAGTACATCAAAATACATTAATCATAATCAAAGTAGAGAACACTCACAAAAATGAATGAAAGCAATATAAACAAAATCCGAAAGTTGGATGCTCAACAAATGCAATTACTGAAAATCCCAAAACATGTAATAGCATTACGACACTCATACACGCCCGTTTACAGTATTCATGTACTCACAGTCAGCTGCACATATTATAGAAATTGATAACTAATATTAAAAGAGTAAATAAAATGAATAAACGCGGCGAAATATTATGGTCATTTCATAAATAAATAAACATACAATTAACAAAAGCTTCAAATGTTGATTATATATTGAAGTTTACAGGGGTCAACAGTGTAGCTCATACTCTCCTCTCTTGCAGATTTTCCCAGTGCCAACACATTGCATATAAAAAATTTTAGTGTGAAATTTAATTTGTTAATTTTTATTTAAAATTGTCATAGTATGTTCAGTTTTCTGTTTGGTATTTTCTTGGTTAACAGAACTATCGCATGACAACTGAAACATCGATTCTTCTATTGTTCAAATAAAAATACATCGATACTAAACTAACGGAAACGGGTTGGTTTGTTCCTTTTTTTTTTGTTTGCTTTAATACCACGTTGAAATAAGTTTATGGTACTTTTCGTGAGTAGAGTATTGGTTTGTCGTATGCATTAAATTCCATATGCTTAGGTTGATTAAAAGATTGACCACATTTACTTGAATGTTAGTT
>JABVZY010000267.1:7367488-7396537 GCA_020883555.1 Drosophila nannoptera
GACGGCCACAACGAGGACGACGAGGACGAGGACGAGAACTACGGACGACGGACGGCAGACGAGTTAACCTCAAAGCACGCCAGCAGCTCCGACACTCCGCACAGGCACCTCTTGACTTTCCACACTCGACTTACGCTCGCCTCGCCTCGACTCGACTCAACTCGCCCTGCCTCGAGTTAACGCAACGCACTTGACAAGGTCCTCGCTTTAGTTTTTTCTGGCTGGCCGCCTTTGGCTTTTGCGTGTCTGATTTTAATTTGGTAATGACTTTGGCTTATTAATTTATTTGCATAGTTGCGCACATTTTTGTTCATTTTCGCTTTTTTGCCAACTTGTCACTCAGTTCACTCTGCAGCTAGCTACCCGCACGCACACACATTCTAAATTTCTGTTAGCTGTTGTTGCTTTTGCTCGTGCTCTTGTTGTTGTTGTTGCCGCTCTTGTTGCTGCTGGCGTTCGCTTGGAGAGGAAACGGCAAAGCAAAAAGCCAAGCAAGCAGCCTGCACAAGTCAAAAAAAACTGTATCTTTTAGATCCGGGCATATCCTTTATCTCGGACAGCGCAGCAGCGTCGTCGAAGGCAGCAGCAGCGACGCTAGCAGAGCAGCAGCAGCATTAGCAGCTGCGGCCCTGGCACCGCCAGCAGCTGTAGCTGAAAATTTCTGATTTTTTTGTCGCTGCGACGCGAAAGTTTAACGCGCCTTTATAAAAAAAATTTAAAAACTCGAAAAGCATCTCTCTCTCTCTCCTTCTGTCTATTTCTCTCCTTATTGGCAGCGAGGCAATCAACAATTGCAGACAACAACAAGAAGAAGAGCAGCTTTGGCACAAAGGTTAACCACCAGCCGCATAGCATTACCGCCAAGCAGCCCAGATTTCGTTAGCGAATTTGTAAACAGTCGGCGTCGCCGTCGCTGGTCGGGAATCAGACGATGCGCACACGCGAGTGTCCTATACACAACTGATTACAAGTATGTTCCTTGCAGCGAAATCAAACGCGACAGCGGCTGGAATTTGTAGCTGGGCAGCGACGTCGACTTTGCGTCGGTTCAACTCCGATTCGTTTCGCTTTATGCTCGTGTGGACGATTCGAAGTTGGCGTCGGCAACGGCAATGGCAACGGTAAAGGCATCGGCGTCGGAGTCAGTGTGAGCGTCAGCGTCGGCGTTGGCGTCGGCGTCGACAGCAATGACGACCAGGTTTCGTTTCCGAAATTTGACTAAACACAGCTTTGGCTGTGACGCCTGACAGCTGAGACTGAGCCAGAAGCTGAGACGACAGCGGCGAAGCAGCGCCGATAGCTTCACAGTATTATGCTCTCGCCGCAGCGCTGGCGGCGTACGGCTCATGCGGCGAGAACGAACGTTTAAGAGAGGGAGAGAGAGAAAGCGAGAGCGCGAGGCGAATTGCTGCGGTGGCACCCGCGCATACTGTGGGCCGAATGGCGAATGTATTAACCACACTGATATCAATTTATTAAAAACACTTTCATTAAATTATGCTTGCGTGGAAGTAAAAACTGAGCATATAATAACTTTACGTTATTCAATAAGTTCTTCTTTTTTTTTTAAACATCCGCCCACTGTGCCCACTTGCACCCAGGCCAACAACGAGTCACCCCAAAGAGGCCACCATCATCGCTGCCGAGTCACACAGTCTGGCAGCGCCAAAAGAAAAAAATGAAAAAACCTGTGGGCAGAATCTGCTCATCTAGCCTTCGCTCTGGTCTGCCTTTGGTCTCGCCGCGGTATTGGGCATATGTTGCTGCTGGCGCCGCAACGTTCAACGACGCTGTTAACTTTCGCTGTTAGCCGAGTGCCGTCGTCTTTTGGCAGTGCCTGAGAAATTACACCCAAGAGCTTAGGATGAGCATCCTTTATATGCCGTCTTCGCGTCCTTGCATTGTTGAGTATTGAGCATTGCCACACTTTTCACCAACGGCGTAAGCGAAAGCAAAGCACGGACATTTTACGGACAGATGACAAGTGCCCAGACACTATTGTGTGCGTGGGTGCGCGTATAGAGGTGTGTGTGTGTGTGTGTGCGCGTGTATATGTGGGTATTTGACTTTTCTTGTTGTGCTCGCATTTTCATTTTGGAAGCTTGGAACTAAAATGGGCAACTTGTGGGATGACTGGCAACGGGATTTGAATAACGTGTGGCGGCCATATCGGGCCCGTCAACAGCCCGGTGCAGGAAGCAGTCTGGTCGACCACTTGGCGCACGCTTGCGCGCCTTTCAAATTTAGCGAATTAACTCATTAAATGTTCAAAAGCTCATTGCCTGCGAAATGTGCACACATTTCCTAAGCGTGGTGTGTGCGTGTGTGTGTGCTTTGTGCGTCGTGTATTTGTGTGTGTGCATGGATGTGAAATATGCACATGTGTCACCTGTGTGGCTGGCTGAGCGCGCTGTAGCTGGTAAATTTCACACCCGCCCCTTGGGTGCCGTTCGGGTCATTCCTTACAGCGGGTCGCTGTTTTATGCAATTTAAATTAATTTCAGTAATTATGTTAGTTCCGCACTTAAATGGCTTTATTCAAAATGTCAGGGCTTAGCGGAAGACATCGTCCAACAGCACAGTGCTAGTGTTACGCATACGCCACGTAGTCAACATTTAAATTATTCACGTCAAAGTATAGGATGGCTGCCACAACCAACAGCTGCGTGCTGCAATTAGAGAACGATTATATTGACCATGTGGCAACAACGGCGCAGTTAAGTCAATGCAATGTGTTGCATGCCGCCGCAGACTGTGCGGCGCCAAGTGCCAATTTTTACTCCCATTACGTATACGACACGCTGAGTGCCGACACGGCAACTTAGGCACTGCAATTCTCCTTCATTAAGTTATTTAATAAATTGCTTATTTATCAACTTAAACGATGCTCTTATTACAGTTTATGAATTCAAACAGAAAAAAGTATAGGTTTAGATTAAATTATTTTCGTTGTATAATAAATAACTCATATATAGCCATTATCAATTATTCAAAATGAACTCCTTTTTATACGACTGATGGCTTCACTTTTGCCGCTTTAAATTTTAAAAATGTAATTTAAAAAACGCACATATTTAGACAGATATTGGCATAGATTTCAAGTACATGTAAAATAACAGTCCTTGGTCCTCGGCTGTCTAATCCTACACTTAGTCGATCAGATCAGGAATTTTCGAGTCGTCAAAAGTGGGCAAGACGTCTTCTGGAGATTCGGACACATTTTTGCTAATATTCTGAGTATCATTGCTAATCTCCTGAGGGACTAAAGTTGGCTCTGCTGATCCTGCTTTTGCCTCTGGCTGTGCCTCTGGCTCCGGCTCTAACTCTTCCGGTGGCATTGATCGGGCTGTTTCAGACTGAGCCTCTTCCGTTTCAGTATCGGCAGCAGCGGCGGCTGCAGCTGCCTTTGCCTTTGACTTGGCCTTCTTCTTGTTGTTCTTCTTGACTTTCTGTTGTTGCTCGGCGGCTGCTTGCCTGTTCTCTGCCTCAGCAGCAGCAATTCTAGCATCATTTGTGGTCAGCAATCTCATTTGATTCTGCAAGTTGGCTACTGTCTGCTTGAGTTCCGCACAACTTCGACTCATCAACTCCATTTTGACACTTTCCGCGTTGACCGGCACCACTTTTATGGGCTCAGGCTCGGGTGGCAGCTGCGGCATGGCTGGAATTTCGATATTCTTTTCGCGTAGAGTCTGATGTAAGGAGGTGCGCTCTAGCTGCAATGCACGCAGAAGTTTTTGTAGTTGCTCCACCTGCTTTTGAAGACGTTCTGACTGCATATCCCGCTGCTGCTTTTCCGTTGCTAGTTCTATAACCATGGCATTTGCTTTCTCATACTTCTGACGCCAGCCAAGTGCTTCCTTTTCTATCTTCTTAGTATTCTTGGACATTTTGTCCAGCTCAATCTTGTAACTTCCAAAGACATCGTTTGACCTTTTAAGCGATAGCTGGAACTCATCATATTTGGCGGTATAGACATTCAGTTGCTCCTTAAGCTGCTGTTCCCGTTCCGTTAGATCTTTAATGGCACGTTGGGCCTGCAGCAATTTCTCCAGTCCGATCTGATTCTCTCTGAGAAACAAGAAAGAACACAGGTTGTTAATAAGGGGCCCTCAGGCCTTGAGGAATAGTCTACAGACCTGGTTAGTATCTCCTTTTCCATGGCAGCTTCCACTTGAGTCTTGGTGAGTTTCGCCTGATTCAGCTGCGCCTCAAGTTTGACCTGTTCGTTCAGTTTCTCCAGGTGTTTCTCGCGCTCCTCATACTGCTCAGCCAACAATTTTAACCTAAAAACAAATCAAATGTATTTCAACGTAAATGTGAAACGTATGCCTGTGCGTGTGGAGGCTAAAAACATCTACAGTCAAAGGCATACAGCATGCAGCGTAGAGCCTATAAATAGACAGAGTACGCCGGTGGTTCTCTGCTTTGGCAGCTTTTCTTACTTTTTGGTCATTTCGATGTTGTAATCGCGTAATTTCATGTTTTCCTCGCTGTTTTTGGATAGAGATTTTTGGACCTCACTCAGCGAGCTTTGGAACTTCGTTTGACTCTCCTTTCGACGTTCCTCTTCTGCCTTGATTTGAAGCATGGTCTCATTCTTGACGGATTTGAGAATTCTTTGTTGCTCGCGACAAACTTCTTGCAGCTTATCCCTCATAAGGACACTTTTATTCAGTTCTCGTTGCACTTGCTCCTTTTCTCGCTGTAGGTTCTCCATGTGCCGCTGAAGTGCGCGCATTTCGCATGTCAGCCGGCTCACATTTTTCTCGCTATCCACGTGTCTCTGTAAAAGCATCTTCAATTTATCTTCACTTGACGTGCACTCTTCCAAGGATTTTAGAACCTGGATGATACAGATCATGTTACTTGTATTGGGGTTGATATTTCTTCAATTTGTTACTATGCCAACTTACTACATCTTCGAGCTTTAATTCCCTCTGTTTGTCCTCACGAACCTTCCTATTTTTACTTGACTTCTCCATATTTTACTGCTTCTATATATGTGTATATTCACTGCTCGTTCAAATTTTTACTATATATGTTGATGTTGCTAGCAACAGTGTGACCAAAACATAATATCAAGAAAAACTGGCGTTTTTAAACTTAATAATACCAAAAACTACCATTAGAATGAGCAGACGAAACTGCCCTGTATTTTAAATTTGCTACAGAAAGAAACATGTATACGCTGTTTTCATTGAATTCGTTTCGATTATACTTAGGCACTATAATATGTTGCTGAAGAAAACCAATAGACATTGACAATATAAACGAATCGCGATGAAAAAATTAATAAATTGATACTAGCAATATGTAGACGACCCTTGATAAGTGATCGAAAATCTGATAGTTGATAGACAAATTCTAAAAATATCGATAGTATTTTTGAAAAATTTCTTGCTAATGATAGTATTTTTTCGACATAATCGATATTAGTGGCAATTCTGTATGTATGCATGTGTGTGACTTCGTCATATGACATTTTTCACGTCGTTTGTGTTAAGATCGTCGTCGCCGTCGTCACTTGCTTTTTTCAACTTGCCTTGATACCACGGCCAAATTGTTCAAAAAACTATTGAATTGGAATAATCAAGATGGCCAGCCAAACGCAAGGAATTCAACAATTGCTCGCTGCTGAAAAGAAGGCAGCCGAAAAGGTTGCTGAGGCCAGAAAACGTAAGCAGGAAAAAACACAATTTGTCGTCTAATTGGAATCTTACGAGTTTTTCGCTATCGACGTTACGCGGGTCGCGCAGTCACATGATTCGCGTATGCTGAACGGAGTATTGATATAATGGTAAATATTTTTAATGATTACAGGCAAGGCAAGGAGGTTGAAGCAAGCCAAGGATGAGGCCACTGAGGAGATTGAGAAATTCCGTCAGGAACGTGAACGCTCCTTCAAAGAATTCGAGGCCAAGGTTAGTTATTACTAATACACTTCAGATCAATGGATCATGAATTGTTTAATAACACTTCCCTTTCCTGAAAATCAGCACATGGGTAGTCGCGAGGGTGTAGCAGCGAAAATCGATGCGGATACTCGTGTGAAGCTCGCCGAAATGGACGGTGCTATCAAGACGCGCAAAGAACCCGTCATTCAGGAGATCTTGCAATTCGTCTACAACATCTCACCCGAAGTGCACAAGAATTACAACAAGAAGTAAATTATGTGGTTGCATGCAATGGTCCTGGCCATATCCAAAACGCTCGTTTTACTGTAAAGTCGATGTCCAAGTTCAACTCTACTGCATAATTTAGCCCCTTAATAATAGTGCATACTATATTAAACACAGCTGTATTATTATTCCATATATTAAAAATTTGTTGTTTCACCAAGATTTATCTTTGGTGTAGTTAAAGTCTAATTATGTGTTAATTACAGATTACTATTGCATTGTAATTACTCAATGCGTTTTTGTTTATGTTTTCAATACAAATACAAACTGTTGTTTTCTTGAAAACCTCTTTTTCATTTGATATATTTTCGTTCGCAAATAGTGCAATTGCGCGAAAGAAAGTAAGATGGAAATGCATTTTCCATAAGCATAGATTTAAATCTGAGCTTCGTTTTCCACCCAGGAGGAACCTTGAGACCAAAAGTTGAGTGGTTCTTCACACTCTGACAGTTCCCCAGTCAGAATAGTATTTCTGCTTGGTATTTTTTAGTGTCTTATTTTTCTGGTATCTTGTATTTGCCACCAATTGGAATTTAGTGTTTATTTTCATTTTGCTCGGCGAGGTGCAGCGGTGCAGACCAAGGGGCTTGTCGGTCTATGCAGCCCCATTCAGTTTAGGGAATTGTATAATAAGAGGTGCAAGATTCAATAATCTGTGATAACGGTGTTGCTGTATATATTTATTTTGTAATGTGCAAAAGTTGACCCCGTACTGTTGAAGTTGGACATCGCGAACCGAAAATTTTGTTCGGCTTTCACACACAAACGCAAATGGCATATGAGAGTAAACAAGTTCGGCGAGAGATTTCTTTTCTAAAGCCAAAAACAAACACGTTTAAAGCGAAATGCTAAATTTAGATAGTGGCGATTCAGATGGCGATGCTGATGAGTTGGAAACAGCATCGGCATTGCCACAAGCGCCCCCGCAGACTCAAGAGGAATCGTCGCTGCTGCTAACAGAGCAGACCAACCAACCAGATGTTGCACCACAACCAGCATTTTCAGCCCCATTGGCCCCCTTCGATATGGAACTAGTGAAGCGTTCAGGTCTAAAGGGCAAGCTGGTGGCCGAAGATAGTGTTTGGGGAGGCAATACAACGCTTGGCAAAGGAGACACAACGTTAACAAATCAGTTTCTGAAACTCGAACGCAGTGATGACGCTGACAAGGCCAGAAAGCCATCTAGTGAATTATTAAGCTTGCATGACAAACGTGCCAGATTCGCGGAAAGGTAAATCCCTGATCGTATTGATAGTCTCCAGCTATAAATGAAATATCCATTAACCTAATTACTTTAGTTTCTTTTGTTGTTTTTTCTATTATCTATTTTATTTCTATTGTTTGTGGACTGGTACAGGGTGTAATATAAACGATGCATTAACAATGTAGAACGGAACGAGAGTCAATTAATATTTAATTATTTTTCCCTAATTATATAGTACACAGATACTATCCAGTCCTCCAGTCCCTTAGATTGCTCTTTATCCATTCATTAAAGGTTTATTCTCTACGTACATTTTTATTTTGCGCTTAACTAATTTTTGAGAAATGGATTCTCCGATTCAATATGTCATATCATATTGCCTATTTATATATATATATTTACTTTTACTCATTAAAATAAAAAACGAAATATATTACACTTAGAAACCAATACCTGATTCCTGATCAGTATACATATGTATATTTATAAGACAAATCTGCAACAATTTCTTAGTGCCCTTTGAGCTAGGTTGTTAATATTCGTTAGTATACATGACACCTCTCAGCCACACGCAAACACATATGCGTATATATGTACATATTAAAAAAGATTGGCAACAGCAAAGTGTTTGCTTTAATATGCTCAACAAGTGCAGCGGCTCTCGCTCGAGCTTCTCTCACGCTATATTAAGCAAGGTAAATCCGAACCAACAGCTGTTTTCTGCCTTGCCGCGCTCATTCGTTCGCACAAACACCGAAGCAACCTTTGCAAACAGAGAAAGAGAGAGAGAAAAGACTACCGGTAAACGAACCAACTGTGTTGAGTGGCATCTCGCTCAGCTGTTGGCTCTTGTTCAGTTTGTTGTCGTCGCTGCGTCACGTTGGTCGTCGTTGAGATTGTAGTGTGTCTTTCTCTTGTATTCGCAGTGTGCGACGCGGCAAAGCTCAAATTTTAATTTTATTAATCATTCACGTGAACAACGGGCAAACATTATAAGCTTTAAGCTATTATGTGTTGGATTTCATCGCGGCACATTTCTATTTCAATAACAATTGTTTAGTGGAATTGATAAGAAAAAAGAGCCGGAAACGCTAATGAAAAAACAAGTTCCGTTCCTTGATTGCGGTTGCCTTGGTAATTATTGTTATTGTTGTTGCTGTTGCTAAAATGTATTAATCATCACTTTGGAGGGGACACAATTCAATTTCTCTGTATCTGTATTGTTGATTTTGGAGAAATGCGTGGGTCTGCATGTCTCATTATTTTTCAGTTATTTGTCATTTTAAAATTCTCCGAATCACTAGAAACTAAACTAATTGCATATATTAAAATGTATATTTAGAGCATCAAATTATATAAGCTATAAAATTGAAATGTTTTGCTTCTTGCTTTCACTGTAAAACATGAGGATGCATGCAAATTAAATTGACCTTGATTGAAAAAAATTTTGGTCTAAAACTATACTTGAACTGGCTGTCGGATTTGTTTGTAAATTTAAAGATTTTGGCCAAGCTTCAAGTTAATTGCCTTTAGCTGGAAGGTCGTTATACTTTGCGACTGAAAAGCCTATTCATTATGAGCTTAAAAACAAGTTGTGGTGGTAATGTGATGAAATAATACTAAAAAGCGAACACCATGAGGAAAATATAACATTTTTCGAATCTCAATATTTTCATATGGAGGATCAAGTAGAATCCCTTATCAGCTCTGCCCTCGATTCAGTTGAATGAGTGTGAAAAATATCCAAATTAGAGTAGCCGACATGTAGGTACCCTACGCGCAGAGTTAATCTACTGAATATTCCTTATGCTTAGAGGAAATAATTAGTACTTTTATCAGCAGGTTTTCTCAGTCAACACCCGGTTGCAAATGTCAGTTCATTGCATTTTTCTATAGGTTATTCAGAGTATAATTTGATGCTGAGGTGATTCAGCAAAATCAAGCGTTGTTCGAGCCGTTAAGTTGCAGGCAAAAGCCACTGCGATAGCTGATTCATATGTTATACCCAATGAAATGTGTTTCACAGGCAAATAATAAATAAAAATATGTATATATAGAAATATATATGAACATCGGTACATCTAACAATAATATCTTAAGTGTGCAAGCGCTTTTCACATTAGCGTATGTTTATTGACTCTCTGTTCGAATATAATTTTTCGAGGTGAGAGTGTTTCAGCGGAAATTCTCAAATGTCTGAGCTCTTTGTGTATTTTCAGTTGCATTTAAACAGTTCTCTTTTTGAGCTATATATATAAGTGCTGCTCAATCATAAGCATTGAAATTAGGCGTCGGAAGAGCGGCGCCTGGCTGGCCACAATTTCAATGAACTCGCTTGGCGATTATTAAGTATACGACCCATTAAACGCTACCAGTCCCCAATCGCTACCAGACGATTGACCCATTTATATATGGGAGTGGTGCGACTACTTTGTTACGAGCTCTACGCACGACAGGGAGCTGGAAGTCCCTGTCGGACGACAAGGTCGTGCCCACGGGGAACATTATGTGCTCATCCATTTTGGAATGGGATCATTCCGTTGAACAGTCATTTAATGTAAATGAAATTTCATTTATACTTCAGAGGTTCATCCACTTTTGAGCCATCCGAAGCTGTCGGACGATTAGCGAACGCCAACGGCAAGTCCGGGCTCCACGACCACGCCTCAAATCACGCAATCCCACTACTGCCAATGACCGATCCCACACTCCTCGCCAGCAACTACAATGAGCGCGACTGCAGCTGCCCCCGGGAATTCTACCAAAGAGCCGAGCTGAACCCATCGCTTTTCTTCGAGGACTGTACACGTTCCATTGACTTCGTGCTGGCTTACAAGATCAATGCACACGAACCCACAGAGCTGGAAAATGTGGAGAAGCGGCGCGTCTTCGAGGAGAATCTTGTGCATCAAGGCCTTGAAGTGGAACTCAGTGAAAAGGAACAAATCTACTTTGTCAAGGTGCGGACCATTTGAATACGTTCTCCATTCACCCAGATTTATAAGAATCTCTGAATATTTCAGATTCACGCACCACTCGAGGTGCTGCGTCGCTATGCGGAGATACTTAAGCTGCGTATGCCAATGAAGGAGGTGTGTATTGATTTCCAAGATGCCGTACACTCAATAGCTACACACACTTCACACGTTCTATATTATTTTTAGTCATTATGTAATATGCGGGCAACTGCAAGATCGAATCCTCTACAAAATGCGGCCCATTATTTGTCCAAGAAGGTCTGCAAGCGTGTCCAGGTCTTAATATAAAACACAACTAACAATTTTTGCAGATTTGCGGCTTATTCATGCCTTGGCATCGATCTTTGAGTACTTGATGTATTTTTGCTTGCGCTATACGCCCTACTCGATACCCAATCGCTAGTGTAAATGCCTTCAATCTAATGGTTTACGATTCAAATTATTATTTCTTCTCTATTTTTCAAAGATTCTCTTTTAGTTAGTATCCTGTACGTAGACCTTCTTTTGTCCCTAACCCCAATTACAATCTCATACCCTGTAAATAGTCATGTTTTCAACAATTGTTTCCTTATCAAAACATCGTTTACCTCTAACCCCTAACATGCGTAGATTCCCTTTGGTTTGTGATTATAATTTATGAAATATTTTTTAGATCCCCGGACTTTCCGTGGTCAATCGCTCCACAAAGAGCGTTTTTTCTAGTCTGAAAACCGTCTGCAATTTCTTTTTGCGTCACATCCATGTGGACGAGCGCTACTTCCCGAAGCGCGCACATCGTTTCACGGCCATCTACAGTCGCGACAAGGAATACCTGTAAGTCGGCGGGGAGGTTATCCTAAAGCATCCAACTATATATATATTTATAATTGTCTTCTCACAGGTTCGACATCCGCCAAGATTGCTTTTTCACATCAGCCGTGCGTTCACGTATCGTGGAATTCATTTTGGATCGTCAGCGCTTCCCTGCCAAACGGCAACATGACATGGCATTCGGCATCGAGCGTTTGGTAGCCGAGGGTGTCTACTGCGCCGCCTATCCCCTGCATGATGTAGGTACCATCCTGCAATGAGGGCCGCCAGTAACTACTATCTTTGTGTCACATCTTTGCAGGGCGAAATCAACGAGGAGGGCACAATGAGAGAGCTGCTGTACAAGAACTGGGCATCGGTGAAAAAATGGTATCGCTATCAGCCTCTCGATGACATCAAAGAATACTTTGGAGTGAAGATTGGTGAGATAGGTCAATGCATCCGATTCGTTCATTCTATTTCTAAAGGTTCTCTACTTTACATTTAGGTCTCTACTTCGCCTGGCTGGGCTACTACACGTACATGTTGCTGTTGGCCTCTATAGTGGGTGTCGTCTGTTTTATTTATTCTTGGATCTCTCTGAAGAACTATATACCGGTGTAAGTTGCCGACATTTCGCCTATATGTATAATTCCCAACTCTGACAAGTATTCTCTTGCAGCAAGGACATCTGCCTGCGCTCCAACTCGAATATAACAATGTGTCCGTTGTGCGATTGGTGTGAATTCTGGAATTTAAAGGAGACTTGCAACTATGCTAAAATCACATACCTAATAGACAACCCCAGTACGATCTTCTTCGCCGTGTTTATGTCATTTTGGGCGACGTTATTCTTGGAACTGTGGAAACGTTATTCGGCGGAGATTACGCATCGCTGGGATTTGACAGGCTTCGATGTACACGAAGAGCATCCCCGGCCACAGTATTTGGCGCGGTTGGAGCATATTGAACCCACCCGCACAGACTATGTAACCAACATCAAGGAGCCGAAGGTGCCTTTTTGGCGCATGAAGTTTCCGGCGACTGTCTTCAGCTTCTCAGTTGTGCTGCTACTCATTGCCTTGGCCTTTGTGGCTCTGGTCGCCGTGGTTGTGCATCGCATGTCCATGTTGGCAGCCTTAAAGGTGGACGGCAGTGGCATGACCACATCAAAAGCCATAGTCTTAGCAACTGCATCGGCGGCATTTGTCAATTTGTGCCTGCTCTACATATTGAACTATGTAAGTAACTCGCTTCAACTGCAATTAGAATATATAACTAATCTTTTATATATGTTCTAGCTCTACAATCACTTGGCTGAGTATCTGACTGAACTGGAAATGTGGCGCACCCAAACGCAATTCGATGATTCACTAACGCTTAAGATATATCTGCTGCAGTTCGTGAACTACTATGCCTCTATATTCTATATAGCCTTCTTCAAGGGGAAATTTGTTGGCCATCCGGGTCAGTACATCACCGTTTTCAAGTACCGCCAAGAGGAGGTGTGTGCATATATGAAGATCGAGTTTTCAGAAAGTTTCTAATTAATTACTACTTTCAGTGCTCCTCGGGCGGCTGTCTGACAGAGCTCTGCATACAGCTGGCCATTATAATGGTTGGCAAACAGGCATTCAATACGATTTTGGAAGTTTACTTGCCCATGTTCTGGCGCAGGGTACTGGCCATTCAAGTGGGCCTTTCGCGACTATTTGGTAATTCGGTGAAGCCGGACAAAACGAAAGATGAGCGCTGGATGCGTGATTTCAAGCTGCTGGACTGGGGTCCGCGTAGCTTGTTCCCAGAATATCTCGAAATGGTTTTGCAATATGGATTCGTGACAATTTTTGTGGCTGCCTTTCCACTGGCTCCATTCTTTGCTCTGCTTAACAATATTCTGGAAATGCGCTTGGACGCCAAAAAGCTGCTGACCCACCACAAACGACCCGTTTCCCAGCGCGTCCGGGATATTGGTGTCTGGTATCGCATACTCGATTGCATTGGCAAGCTGAGTGTCATCACAAATGTGAGAAGAAGATATGCCGTCTGAACTTGGTTGTTACTAACAAAATGTGTTTATAGGGTTTCATCATTGCCTTCACCTCCGATATGATACCACGTTTGGTCTACAGCTGCATGAATTCGGTAGATGGCAGCTTGAATGGATACCTGGACTTCACCCTGTCCGAATTCAGTATATCGGACTCGCCCACATTACTCAGCCTTGCCGGAGACCATTCGAATATAACCACGTGCAAGTAAATTCCAGACATTTTAGAAAAATTAAATATCATATTTAACATTTCCCTCTTGCCCATCCGTAGATACACGGATTATCGCGAGCCACCCTACTCGCCCAACAAATACAAATTGACGAGCACCTATTACATTATTTTAGCCTGTCGCCTGGGATTCGTTGTGGTTTTCGAAGTAAGTTTTGGGATTCGTTTATTTCGTTTTTTATCTTCCATTACATAAATGCTTATACATTGAGAAGTAGGTTCCATTTTAAAGGATTTGTCTTTCTTGCCGTTCAGGTGTGTCTAGAAATCCATTTAACTGGCTGGTCAGATTTTCAAACCTTGATATGCTGAAACATACCCGAGGTCTCCACAATGCTCTCCTGGAGTGCTCGGTTCTCATTTGTCGTTGTCTTTAATATGCGATAGAGCGCATAAATTCCGTACGCAAACAGCGCATTCAACACTAAAAAAGTGTATTAGGGGCTTCCTGTCATTGAATTTAATTTGATATCTAATGCCTACTCACCTATGAAAACTCCAAAGAGCACACTCCGTGCTATGCGCCGGTCTATGGAGGCGTCCACTTCGTCGATTTTAAGCTCCAGGCATACGAATATCGCCACCTCGACGACCATCGACACGCAGGCGTTGATTAACCATGGGGCAATGCAAATAAGTCGTCGCTAATGAGGAGAAAATTCGATATAGATATCTTTAAAGATTTTATAGATTTTCATTGTTAATGTCACCTGTTTGATGCCATCGACTAGGATGCCAGCCACCACTAGATTTATTAATGCCTTCACCCAAACAGTTACGGTTAGGATCATATAGAAGGCCTGGGAGAATTCATGGACCAGCACATAGTCGACTGCGAAGTGAATCAGTTAATCGAAGAATTTTCAAAGTCCGTCTCAATCCTGTGCTTACCCAAAGTGGCCACAAACGAGCCAAAGGGACTGAGGATCTGGACATCACTTTGCTGCCATTGATTCCAGTCCATAAAATCGTTATACAAATGGTAGCTACATAGGCTCAGAATGCTTAGGGCAATTAAGGCATCCAGGCAGGCGATGCTGAGGCCAAAGGTGCGCAGATTCAAGCAGGCAAATCGTTTCATGGCGGCAGGACTTGTGAGATGATTGAAAGATATTGAATTCTGCTCTGCTCTTTGAGCTATGTATTTAATTATTTATTGTATTTTTCCGAGTATATATAAGTATAGTATTTGAATTGATCCTTTGCAATTCGGGTCCCTCGCGTGCTTTCGCCTCGAAGTGTTTGCCGCAACTAAATCAAACTGTTCTGCTTTGTGTGACAAATTAAGGTCCGCTTTTCATTGAGTTGGCATTTTCCTCTACACTTTGCACTCGATATTCTGCAGATGGAAAAATTTTTGTTCGCTTGTCTTGTCGCACATGAACTAGATCTCTGGGCTTCTTGGACTCATTCTGCTCCTCCTCTCCCAATATTTGTGTTAATTTCGGGCTTGAGCTGGGGTTTTCGGATTGTCGTATTCGCTTTAGATATCCAGACAAAATACGCCTCCATCATCTGGCACGTATTGCCCTGTCTGATTAGTTAAAGTATTTAATTAACTAGAAAGAAAAGTTTCAAATGGCAGAATGACGCATTTTTACGGCTTTACTCTGTGCTAATGACCCCAATCGCTGCAAGCAACGGCGAACTGGAGACAAATGCTGATAAAATTCTGTCCAGCAATTAGTTGAAGCCAAAAGCTCATTGAAGGCTGTCACAGCAAAGTATTGACAGCAACGCTATTATCTTTTTACAGAACTTTGTGGCCCTGGTGATGATATTGGTCCGCTGGTGTATTCCAGACATGAGCGTCGAGCTGCGGGACCAGATCAGACGCGAGGTGTATATAACCAACGAGATAATCATAGATCAGGAAGCGCAGCGCGCACGTTTCGGTAAGAGTTAATTATTTTTATCAAATATAACAAAATAATGAAAATTCTTTATGTTTCCCGATTAGAACGCGCAAAAAGTAACTTGTCACTCGTTAAGGAGGCGAGTGTACAGGAAATGGATGTCGCTTCTGTGGACGAACCAAATGCCAAGTTCATACAGATTGAGAAGCTCCTCAATGCCAATCTGTCGCAAATCGAAATGGACCAAATTATACATGGCGGAAACACGACCACAGGCATCTCCGGTGCGGGCAGCTAGAATCTCTCTCTAATCTCCACAAGACTCTGCAAATCTCACAAAACGCTCAGTGAAACAAACGCACATATAACAATTTACGTTTAGTTTTTGGATTAACTTAGACTTTGAGTGCTTCATCGTGCAACGTCAGTTCCTTTCGAAAACTTAATTATTTAATGCAAAAATGTGGTTTAAAGCTTTAATTCATGAAACATTTCTGGTTTGTGTTCGAGGGTCCCTTGCTTAAGCCCAGTTGGTGCCAAAAAATTTTTTATTATAAAAGGGAATATATTATTATATTTAATTGAATTTAATTCATTTTAGTTAGACTTTTTTCAATTATCGCTAATCTCATGTACTGGCTCTCAGGTACAAGCAAAGTAACCACAGAATTCTCATGTAAATATTATCTGTCCAAAATTATACACAAAGTGAATCTATTTTAGTCAAAGTAGTTCATATTTATATATATTATATATAAGTAGAGATATTTATATTTGGAGAAAAGATGAATGAAAATTTCAATATATGTAATTAAAGTGATTACACAAATATAAAAAATGAAATGTAACAAGGATTCGCATATAGATGACTAGCGCAACAGCAAATGCCCATCAGAGCTCTCTTACATTAGATTATAGCGTAATTTGGAAATCACATTTGAGTTGACATGAGAATTGAGCTCTTAAAACACAAAGCACTCCTTCGAGAGAAGCGGAAAATTGAAATTGTCTCTCACTGTTCGCGCTGTTTGCGACTTTAAATTTTTAATCATGTCATCTATCCAGGCTCCAGCTGAGCTGTGGACAACCCGCGGCGCAACAAGCGTACAGCTGCGAGCGGTCTCCCAGACTCGCAGATCTGGAGAGCGCCAAAAAACTGGCATTGGTTGATTGTTTATTGTGCGAATGTATTGCGCTCTTTGGGCATGCGTCAAACGGTGACGTCACATGAGAAAGCTTGCGCTCTGCGAGTGAGGCCATTGGGGAGAGCAGCTGATTGCCCAACGCACATGGCGATGGCGCTGGCCGCGGCGTTGGCGTTGGCGTCGGAGGCAACGTAGCTGTACACGGCAATAATCATTTTCATTCGTTTATTTCATTTTCCACAGAGTGGTGCGCCTTCTGTGCGGCTCGCTCGCTGTTCGTTGTCTATAGTATAAACATATATTATATATACGGTCGGGAGTATCTATGTGATTCGCGGTACGAACTGTGCATCTAAACATCAACGGAACTGTAGCCGGGCACGGCGCAATGCTGGTCGCATTTGTTGCCGCAAGTTCGCAAGTTTGTTGCTGCCTCAAGCCGGGTACGCTGCGCGTGCAGTTGCAGCGTACATTGCCCTGAGTGGAAGTGTGTTGTCCTGGCAACCTGGCGCACACAGCAGCGCCGCATCAAGACGCAAAACAGAACGGAAATCGCAAGTATGCTCTAATTAATAAATACTTGCGTTTGCTGGGGCTTTATTATATCATAATTAAATCTCAATGGGAGCAGCTTCAATGAATCGTTGTCCCTCCATAGCCAAATGAATGCTTGCACTGCATAGACTATTGATTTTGGTTGCCGGCGCCGGTTGCCAGTTCAAGGAAGTCTCCTCCAACTGGCATGTCTTTGTGCCCTGGTTGGGTGTGTGTGTGTGTGTGTGTGTGTGTGTCCTGTGCTTACAATTGCATTTCATAGACTTGGCGTCGCTTTTGTTTGATTGGGATTTGTTTGAAATGTCTTTAGAGCGTTCAAGAAAGTTATGAACCTTTCCTGTTTTGGTTGACTCAACAATTTATTCGCATTTTAATTCAGGGAAATATTTACGTTTATCAACAACAGTTAATTCTTCGCAAAACACTCTTCCCAATCCCAACGAGTCGTAATCTGTTGACAATTTTATTGACTTATGCCTGAGCTTCACATAAATGCACGATATCAAAATGTTGCTGGGGTAATTAAACATTTCGTTAATGTCTTTTAAATTAGTTACCGTTATGCTTCCCTTCGGCTGACATTCCAGAGTGCCTGTGTGTGTGTGTGTATGTATGCCTGGTACTCAACAAAAACCTTATTATATGGCCCAGGCTAATATAACTCACTTGGCACTCAAATTACAATGCAAACAGAGGGCAGCTGTTGTGATAAGCTTGACTGTGCTTAGTTTTCCAGGGCGGCGCTTCATAATGACAGGGAGATGGGTGGGCTGTCAGCTAGAGCATATCTCAAAACTGATGTCATAATAAAAATGGTTTTATATTTTCGTAAATAAATCAAAATAATTATTTTTTAGCAGCTGCTCTCATTGTACTCTTGTCATTGATTGGAGTTTCATGACTTAATTTTGGTTGAGATAGAAGGCAATAGCAGCTGACATTGCGCATGTTTGGATAATTTAATTATCCCTGATTCCACAGCCTTTACGGGGCAAAATAAATTTTGATTTGGGCAGAAACGCGAAAGCCCAGCAAATCGAAGCTGAAAATCTGACTGAGAATGTGCTTTATCTATAAATATCTATCTATAAATATTAACCATTAACCTGTTGTTCATGAAGCAAAGTTTACAATTAGCTATCTGCGTATTCTCCATAATGTTGATCGAGCAATAATGTTAATTTCAATTGCACTTAATTTCTTCTTTATTATTCTAAATCTTCGCACCGAAAATTGATTTATGAGCCGTTGAGCTTAACGGTTCTCATATTTTCCATTTATGGCTAGTCAAATTAATTTCGAACAAAGCAAACGCAAATCAAATGCCTAAATTAGTTACATATTGGGAAAACTCGCAAGAAGCCAAGCAATAGCAACAATACATTATTTACAACAACAACAACAACGACTCGAACGATTGGGAAAAGGCAAGGAAGCATAAATTAATTTCTGTTGCTTTTGCAATGAGAAGCAACCGAAAAAAAATGCTGACTCACGCACAATAGGGGATATACCGTACGAATGCAGCCCCCCCCAAATCCAATTGGAGTAGATGTGAATACATGTGGGGTTTCCGATGGACATTGCACAATTTGTAGGTACCCGAGGAAATCGTAATTGATGATTCTTTTCAGTTTTTAGTTTTGATTAAAAGCAAATCCGAAAGAATCATCAAACAAACGATGAACTGTGCACGGCAACAAATCTACCCCAGAAGGTGATCACTTTTAATAGTTACAGGGTGTATCGTGGCACACGCGATTTGCGTTTTCATAATTTAACGCAATGTCTTCGCTCTTTCAACGCCATATGTACTATAGTTGTCCTTGGCGGCTATATATAGTAGTCGAACGTCCTAAGCAATGCCATTTTCATTTACATGACAGCAATGACGTTTCCCAGGTTATTTTCCAATCCCCACTCCGTCGTCCGCAGTCTTTTCGCCAGTTTTCTTGGCATTTCTGCAAGTGATTATTTGGAAAATGTTGCGAGGGGCCCGTTGACTGATTTATTGTTCGATGCATACAACTTTACCTGCTCGAACATGACTTGACTTAAATTAATTTACTTTTACCTTTCTGTTACAGTTAGTTTTTGGATACGTATTTGCATAAATCTGCAGTTGACGTATTTCGGATTAGAATTTGCGATTACCTGTACGAAAAGTCTCTAAACCGATCATCAATATTAATTGCCGGAAAGTGTTGTAAAACCGACATCGGCTAAAGTCAGCAAATCACTAATCCAACAGAATCGCAAAAAATACACTAATTTATTGTTCCCAATTCATGAAAATCACTGTGAAGGTCACAGCCATTTTCATTGGCGGTTCTCTTCAATTGGGAAATAGCAGTACGACTGATGCAAATGCAAGTCACAGACGCAGAATAAAAACAAGATAAAGAAAATAAATATATACATATGTTCATATGTTTACACACGCATAGAAATAGAACTATTAGTGTTTATGTCGCACTAAGAACTAATGTGAAACGACAAAAGAAACTGGTTCCGTCCTGATTTGGTATGAATCCACTTAGGGCAAATTGCATTTAAGTGAAGGTCTGCTGTTGCAACCCTTATCATTATGCTTGGGACTTTCTTTTCATAATTTTTTCCTTTTCTAGGAGGGTTGCTGGAAATGCCATTGTTGTTATAGTCGGTATACACATTCATCTTTTGTTAGTTTCCTATTTGTTTCCTGATCATTTTTATTTCGTTTTAAGGATCTTTAAGAATGATCAATGCAATAATCAATCAACGGGAAAAGTTGTTAACAGTTTTATAGTTTCCTGCAATTTTCTTACAAATTTCTTATTTATAGCGAAACGTTGCAATAAAGATTATTATCAAAGATTTTAGGTGCAGACGTTGAGCCCCAACAATGCAGTGTGTGCAATGAGCTAGTTGAAACTGGTTCCAACGCTGAGTCGTTGCGCTTACGGTATGCAAAAAGAAACACACAACAACACTAAATGCGTCAACGCAAAGCAAATCAAAGGCAAACAAAATGACACGCCAACAGCTGATGCTATGGCAATGACAATGACAAAGAAAACAAAATATGCATACGAAGATGGGATGTGCAGGAATGAGCACAGAATGTGGATCGCAATACGTTGTTATCGATCGTTAAAAAAAAACTAAAAGTTATTCTTGGCCACATTATTCTATAAATTCCAATACTTTAATAAGAACCGTGTGTATTTTGAGAGAGTCGGTATTACCAAAGTAGAAACTAGTAGTCGATCATTGGGCGATGCAATTCTGTTCTTTCTCATCTACTCTTCGATAGTTCTATTTTGTTGCGGTTGTTTTGGCTCTCAAAGCCACGGCCGATATTCAAATACCTGACGAGGAGCAGAAGCGATGAGCAGTCATATCAAGGCGCTCGCGTAACAGCGACCGCGACGTAAAAGCATATGAAAGAGCAACGCGTTCGTCACAGTCAGAGAGCTAACGGTAAATAGTGAATGTGTTAACGAAATGGATAAATTGAAAATTTAAGGACGTTCAAAAAGTTCAAGTGCACCGTGCACGGTGTCCAGCTTTATAAATAGTTTGTCTATTTAAATCAATAAGCCAATAAGAAATAAATTGTGTGGGACAGAGTACAATATTTATGCAAAAGCATATGTAAAATTACACACAAGATACGGGCACAAATATGCATAAACTCATAGATATGTATACATGCATGGTGTTATCATAACAATTAATTGGCGACAATTGAAATGCACGTCGGCGTCATGCAAAATTTCTCACAGGCGAGCGGAAAGTTTTGTTCAATATTAGAATCGATTTCAGTCGCCAAGTGTCGCATATAAAAATAGCAATTAACAAATTTATGCAATCCATTGTGGCAACTGCTCCAACAAAAGTGCATATGTAAGGGTATGTACATATGTGCTTGTGTATGGGGATAGTGTGTCTTGCTACTATTTAGACGTCTAAGTGTTTGTTTTAAAAATAAACAAAACCACTCACAGAACTGAACCGTGGACTCACACATACAAACGTATGTATATTTAAAAACTGTTGTTGCTAATTGATCTACAGCCAAATGTATGTTATTTCCTTAGATACCTCACCGTCTCCGATATTCAAATTATATTTGAGTCAGTTTTTTTATTTACTCTTATATGTATACACATATAAATATATGTATGTATACTGATACTTTATCTATATATTTTATATTCTGTATGCTCAACTCGCCGTTGGGGCACATTTTGTTCGTTTTATGACTTTTCTATTGATGCCCGCATTAAAGCATATTGTTATTCTATGCTGGTAGCGACATCATTAAAACGTGCACCGAGGAAGCAACAGCTGTAAGCAACAACACGTTCAGCTACAACGCAAGAAACTACGAAAGAGCGGTTCGCGAATTTCGCTCATCCCCGATGCTGATAAATCCATTGGCCAATATATTTTTTACGCTTGTACTTAATCGCTTAAAGAGGTGACAATAAAAAGAATATAAATATATATATATATATATATATATATATATATAATATATTCATAGTCTTGTTAAGCAGAGTAAGAATAATGTGAATGCTTTAGTCTTTGGCTAGGGGCCGCTTTTTTTTAAAAAGAAGCTTGGCGAGATTCGCGAGGGAAATTGTACTTTCGTAAAAGGCAACATTAAACTAGAAATTTGAGGAGAATTAGTGTCCTGCAAATTTATAAAAAAAACTATGTTCTCAACATCCATTCAACATTTATAAACTAATTGTTTTAACCCTTATAATGCTATGTTCAGTCGTCCAAAAGGTTTCTTACTCAATTGCATCAGACAATTAGCATAAATTAATTAATCATGAATGAGTAAATGTCTCGACCAGTGTTGTCTGGCGATAGGTTCACCTAAGCTCTAGGTAAACCGCATTCAAAGCCGATAGAGTACCATTTCAATTTCAATTAATTATTTACTCGCCGCCGGTCGATGCGACAAACGGATACTCTGTTTCTAGTTCTAAGCTATGGCAGAAAGCAATTGCTGTTTATTTACCTGGACACCAAAATAAATCAATTAGCTTTCGTATTTAGTTTAGATTAGTAAGAGATTTGAAGAAAGTCGTCTGTGAAAACTACCGAAATACCAAACACGAGAAGAGGGACCAGACAGAAAAACGTACATAGATCCTGAACTGTTACCGCATTTTGTGAATAGCAAAAATAGGCTTGCCTTATGGCATGCTTTTCGCATAAGCCAATATGCCAGATTTGATCTCTTCCAATCATTCCAATGAAAAGCAGAATTTTTTTTGTCAGCTAACAACTTGAGGGTAGAGCTCAGATCCAACATTTATTAATTATTGTTGGCTGGTTTCGTGGAACCCATTTGATATACAGAATCATGAAGAACAATACTTCCCAACTGGTTTGGAGTTGACGGGTTCGTAGAGGGAGAGTGAGAGAGAGGGAGACAGAGAAAAAAGTGAATAAATCGGTGTTGATTAGGCAATTAAAACTGATCTGTAGCAACAGGTTTCATGTGCTGAAGATGATAGTCACTCAGAGCAGTCTACAAGAACCAGACAATATGCTAAACGATTCGTAGCCAAGCAAACAATTTGAAATGAACAACAAAACAATCAAAGTAAAAACAAAGAAAAACAATCTACGCTACGCAAATAAATTCAGCGTAGAAATAGAAAAGGAAAAGGAAAAGAAAAAAAAGAAACAAATGCTTTTGTCACGTTTTTGCCTTATTTCTAGTGAATACAATAACAACAGTTATGCGCGACAAGAGATAAATAACACTTATGCACACACTGACATATGCACAGAGCATATGCTTTAGATTATTTTTAAATTCCGTTTCTGCGTAGACGTTGCCAAGCGTATAAATCGCTCACGGCGCATATTGTTGCCCAGGCTCATAGATTTTGCCGGACTACATGTTTGAGGGTCATGCTTAATTTGTGGCCTGTACCATATTCGCCAACTAATAGCTGTCTACTGCAGCGCCGCACACCGCACCCCGTGCCCTGCCTTCCCTATCGCTGTGGAGCTTATCTTTGCGCAATCGCGACGTGTGCCGACAGCAACAACGAGCATGCCGTGAGCATTCGCGTTTGCTTTGTCACTGGGATTTCGCTTCATTTAAGTAGCAAATGGGAACGTTGGAGAAGGGGGAGAGGAGGGTCAGCTGTTTCGACTGGGCAGCGGTGTCTACTACTCTCATGTCTAACTAGTCTATCAGCTGTTTGTTTATTTTTTGCGGCACTCGCTTAGTTGGCATTCGAATTGCATTGTTGGGATCGTTCAGAGTTTGGTGCAGATCTCGGACAAACGATAATCCACTGGCAAGTGGTTCCATTGCTTTGGATAATTGCTTGCCAGGTAATGAAAAGTAATGAAAGCTTTGCCGCTTTGTTTTTTCTCTGTCTTGCTCTCTCCGGCGGACGGGCATTTCGGCTGAGTTGAGACTTTTATTATTATTATTTTTATTATTATTCTGTTTTTGTTTCCAACCACACCCATTGCGGATCAATTTGTTCACGTCACGGTTTCACGATTCCATGGAATATTCCCAACATATATGCTCGCCCAACATAATCAATCGTGAGATCACTTCGATGAGCTTCAATTGATTTATTTTGATATCGGGCCAGCGAATGCAAATAAGTCTTTATTGTTCGCATATGTTAAATGTGTTTTGTTGCGCACAGTGGGGGTGTGCGAGTGAGTATGCTTTTCTGTCTACTTTTGTATTAACAATTTATTTTCGTCTGCAAATTTGAATATATTAATAATATTTAAAAGTGCCGTTCAATTTATATATAGGCTCAATTATGTTTAAAAATGTATATGATATCTATAGCCTCTGATGTGAGCTGTTTTTTCGAGCTTTTTCGCAAGGCTGGATCTCGTATGTTTGCACATGTGTGTGTGCATATAGAGTATATACAAGTGCCGGAGTCCAAGGTTTGAACATCTATAATTTCACATTCAAGAACAACTTGGAACGGCACGTTTTTCGGCTCGAGTGTGCTTTTGTTTTTTTTATTGTTTATCATTTGTTGTTTTCAATTGGCGGGCGCACTTCAGCCTCAGCGTTTAACGAGACGCCAACGGGCCGCGTCATAAATTTATTGTAATTATCCAAAATTTCTGGGTTTAAGTAAATTCTCGTTCGCCATTATCAGCAAACGCTATGCTGAGCTCTTACTTCCCCTCTCTTGCTCGCCCATTCACGTTCTGCGCTTCCTGCCCTCACTCCCTCTCCCTCTCACGCTCTGCGTTGTGCAGGTGTACGACCAAGCAGATTCTGGCCGTTGGTTACAACCGGCGCTAACCAGTCTGGTTTGGTGTTGACTTGTCTGGCCAAAGCTCTGGAGGTAGAGCTTTATGCGTTCACTCAGTACATTGGGGCCGGGGCCAGAAAACTACGCTGTAAGCATGTTCCGAGAGCTCTATCTTATCGCTAGAACCATCAAAATATAGTGTCGAACTCTTGAGACATTTAGCTTCCTTCGCATTGACGAGCCATTGATTGCTTTCATGTTAATACGAACTGGTTCCGGTACTTCCTAAGCTCTCTAATCTTATCTCTGCTCGGTAAATTACTGCTTCAACTATCTCAATGGGAGATCGTTATTGTTGTTCGCGTTCGTTAACTGATTTATTTTCATATTCCTGATGAGATCATCTGGTTTATTCGCTTACCTATTCTGATTGTATTTGCTGTAAGATTCTGTTCCGGATCTCATATCAAATCTAATCTTCGTATTCCAATGAAAGCTGTCTCCTTTAATAAAAAATTCTATTATTGTGCTACCCTTAGAATTTAGATCTTAATTTCATTCTTATAGGTTCCAATGGGGGGACGCAATTCATTGAATCAAATAATTGCTCTATGAATATGAATGTGTCAGCGGCGCAAGCAATTCAATTGACGCCAGGCCATGTGTGCTTTTTCCCGATGCGTCTATATTTATATGGAAACATTTGTGCGCAGCTTAATTCAAATATATTTATAAGAAATTAGGCGGCAACAAACAAAAACAAACATTTGCCATTAGCAACAATTGATAGAGAAAATTCCATGCTGGCTCTGCTGGCTGGAGCTGGGTGAGCAATAGAATAGATTGTTAGATATGTGCAGACAAACACACACACGCGCGCACACACACACAATTAAATGCAAACGAGCTGGAGACATAATGACGCCTGATTACTCGAAGAGTGCGCACTTGCAGGCGCACGCTGGCTTCTGAGAACCCCCAGATATTCCCCCAGGCATGCATGCAAGCATGTGTGTGTGTGCGAGTGTGTGTGTGTGTGAGTGTGTGTGTGAGTGTTGGTGTGTTGCCATTGAACTGCTTCTCTGTTGAGGTACATTTATCTGCGACTAGTTTCTTAAGCACAAAGCATTGGTACAAGAACTTTGTGCTCTCGCGCTCTCTCCCTCTCTCGCTCTCTTTGAGTTGTGCTCTCCCTCGAGCGGAGCAATTGAATGAAACTGGCACGCAAGGCACTTAAAACCGTAGCCATTGGCTGAACTTGATGTCAAAGCGAATCCAATTGTCACGCGAGCAGCAGCAGATGCAGATCGAGCGGCTGAGTGCATCGAGTGTGTGTGCGAGCGAGTGTACTTGTGTGTGTGTGCGTGGGCGCGGAAGAGTTAGCGCAGGGATATTCCCAAAGCAGTCGAACTGATTTCGACGCAAAACATCGTAAAAACTCTGCTAATTTGTAAGTTCAATTTGTATTTGGAATTTGTGCGATAATAAAATATTTCACAAACATGTGCGAAATGAAACTCCTAAAAAGTTCGATGATTAAATTGATACGCTTCTGTTTTTCGTGCGCTTTCGGATTAGCTTGGAGTAAAAATAAATTATAAACCATAAAAATAAATGAGAGACTTTGAGCCAACCATGAAAATCCATTAAAAGAAAACACTTCAACCGGACATTCCTTCCATTCTCTGATTCCTACCGAAGGTAGTCCTCGATGCTTGATTGGGCCGTAGCCTGCAAAAAGCGTACCAGATATTCGACTTGACTGTGCAGGAGCTTGAAAGCGATCTCAGATTTTCGGCCAATTCGATTTGATTTGGGAGCTGACACATTTTATAGTATGTATTTTTAGCCGCGCCTTCTATTGATCGATAGACGGCTGCTAAAGTTAGTATTTTCTCGTTGACTCATTGGGGAGAGTCTATGATTGAATATTGACATTGAAGTTGAGTTTCACATCGGAAAATTATATCATAATCACAATTGGAGCAGCGCGACGTAAACATGCCCTGTTCGCGATAAGCTAGCATTTAAAGATCTCGTGCTTTTAGTTGGGGTGATTATTTGTTTTGGACATTTGAGATGACTGTTTCGCGGGAAGGGCCTTGAAGGCATTTCTCGGACCCGGCTTCGGGCTCTTTGTTCTTCTTTGTTGAGTCTGATGAACAAAGGAGAACTGATTCTCTTGTAAATATTTGGAAGCGCAATATTGTATCCCGTTCTGTCTACTCATTCACTCGACGATCCGCTCAGTCTCAGTCGGGCCAGAGGCGGGACCCAGCCAGAGCTGCCCGGGCAGCTGTCGACTGAGTACAGTTGATCCAAAAGCATGTGAGGCGAGTGTCTGCTCTGGCTGTGTGTATGTGGAGCAAGAGGAGCAGCTGTGGGGGGAAGGGAGTGGGTAATGCGATAAGATCGTGGATCTGCGATACGGCGCACTTTTCGCACACTTCTCAATAGTTTTAGTCTCAAAATCCATTAGCACTTCATAGACGTTTCATATCTAATCGCAGCTAACTGTTGCTTGGCTTGAGTAATTTCTGTTTGCCTATAATTGCCCATTAAGGCATTAGCTCTGATTTCAACTGTCAACTGATAATGCTGCCACAGCTGAAAAGGCTAAAATTCGTCCAAAGTCGAATATTTTCAATTATAAAACAATTACAGTTGCGATTACAGAAGGGAGCATAGTATTAATTTCTCTACTCCGCGAATCAGTCTGCAAGTATTTTCCCTCTTGTGAAATACACTGAAAAAAAAAAACAATTGAAGTATTTTTTGCAGTTATAACAATTTGAGCTGCCATAAAGTAGCTGCTGGAAAGTGCCGGCCGAAGTCGTGCCGCATGAGAATCGGGTGGTAAAAATGTATAAAGTATTTCACCGAATTAATTATCGTTGCAATTTCTTGTATTTTGTGGGAGTCACAAGGCCGATATGAGCATGTGAATTAAATGAAATCGTATCGAATTGGTTAATTCCCTAATCGCGCATACGCCGTGTGACCGCTCGTAAACTGCGAGTCAAGACGTCGACTTGACGCTGCCGCGTCGCAAACAACTGAATCCCGACTTGTTTACACAACAACAACAATCCAGAGCCGAGTAAAAACTTGTTCCAAAACTGAACCCGTTACCCCCCCGACTCTGTCCCCGCGGGTAGGTGCCCACAGCATGAATCAAATCAAAATTGACTGTGTGCCTGGCTTGGCCTGTTGATTTGATTTTATTTTATTTAGCTGCGACGCCGACAGCGACGCCAGCGCCGACGCGCAGCGCAGAACAGCTGTTTGGGGTTTTTTTAATAAACAAACTGCGGCGTCGGCTGGCTCAGTACACAAAAGACACTCCGTGGATACACACCGTCAGACACCGTCGAGGGGCACGTTACAAGTGCGCGCTAATCGGGCCGTTCGGCAGAACACAGACCCCAAATATCAGCTGCCAGAAACGCGATTTATTTCCAGAATATATTCAGAAAAAAAAAAAAAAAAAAAAACAAGAAAGAGTGCGAACGAGACACAAAAAATTTTGTGAAATTCCGCTAACTGTTTTCATTAGCCGTGACATATACGACAGTTCGAGGCGTTGAACTGTTTGCCCGAAAGAATCGAGTCTGCCAAATCTATTGCCAAATGCCATTTTCTTCAGCTGAAGAACAACAGTAAATCAGCTCGAAAATTGTGTATACGCAACGTTTTTCCGTTTTGCTGCGCGTTTCGTAAACAAAAATCGGGAACAGCAATCGGCCAGATCGGTCAGATCGGTATATAGCTTAACAATAGATAAATCAGGTAACTAATCTGCATGCGCTGGCTTTTGTAATTCCAATTCTCTTGAATTCGAATAATTTGCATATTTTATCGACGAGTCTCGAAGACCTTGTACAAATTTTGTTTGTGCTATTCTCAATTTTAGTTTGGTTTTTTTTGCCCCCCCCCCCCCCCCTCTGTGCCAAACTAGTTGTCCAAATGTTGTCTCGGTATTCAGTCTGCGTAGACTGGATTTATGCAAGCTAGACCGGATCGGCGGATCAGAGCTTAGCTCCAAAGCAAGGCTAGATGTAATTCAAATGCAATTCAAACGCATTCAGCAACACGTGCTCGGGGCTCACTTGACAACCGTGGATGGGGGCTCTCTGGGGCTGGCCACGTTCTAATCGATGGGCTGTGAATTAGTCAGCATTTGACAGTTCGTAATTAGAAAAGGCAACCAGCAATAGCAACTTCTGCAGCTGCCTCCCTCCCGTTCCCCTTTAGCCCCATGCTTCAGTCCATATACTCATGAGAAATATTGTGTGCCGTGTAAAGTGAGTGTACGCTTGATAAGGCCAATATCGAGCATAGTTTCCAGGCGCGATAAAACATCTGGGCGCATGTGGAGGGAGCTCTTGCTGTGAATGGCATTATCAGCTATATCCAAATATTTTTATAATGCTAGCACTAATAAGCGGAATTGCGACTCGTGCTGAAATTTCAGCTCAGTTTACTTGTCCAAAATCGGAGCGCTATATTTATTTACTAGAAATAAATTGCACGGACACAGACAGACACACTTGCATTGTTGTAAGGCGAGAATTGAGAAAGTCGGGCGAGCTGGCGAATCCACTTCAATCGACTTTCTCCTCTGGCAAATATTTGCATTTCGAATAAAAATTACATATTTCATTCGGGTTATTTGCATTCAATGAATATCGCGTAAGCGAATGAAAATTAGTTTATGATTTGATTGGTTTCCCCCCCATCCTCTTTACAGACAGTGCAAATGTGAACCAAATGCGTGGCCGTTTACATCTTGGATAATT
>JABVZY010000267.1:7399182-7409638 GCA_020883555.1 Drosophila nannoptera
TTTAATTTCTAGGCTTATATACTTATTGTAGACTCGTAAGCGTGTATGTAAGTAGACCTTTCATTGAGAACCCAGAACTTAAACAGAAAATTAGACATTGAGCATATTTTCGAAATCGGAAACGGAAACGTATTGAAAATCGCATAGTTAACATTTAAGCGGCACAATTTCACTTAACGGAATCATTTGAATACTTATACACATTTGTATCCTAAATTTATATACATACTTATATAGTATATGTAGTTATTCCTAAGTGAATTATCATTTCGAAGGAGTTTACTTCGATCTGATGCAAAGCTGATAATAATTACAATTATACAACCTATTCACATACGTAAACAAAAATCTTGTAAAATTTCTCATGAATCGGCCATATCATATGGAGTCTTCTTCAATCCACAGCAGATGTTCGCAGCTGCGAATGTAACTCTAATCCTGAGTGATCCGATCGTCGTTTAAGATTCCCTTCCACGAACAGACAGTATTTGGTAGACATCTGCTACAGTTGCTGGGGGATTATCGATCTCCTCAATCTCTAATTTCAGTTGTTTCGGTTAGTGAGAAGTCGATTGTAATTCCTGGGATATAAGGTTGTGTAATTTTGTTGTGTTTCATATAAAATAGTAGTAAAATACTTTTTACAGTTTGTGCATATTGTTTGGGCGATTCTAGGCATCAGGCTGGATGCGTATAGTGCTATCTAATCTAAGTCCCAATTACATGAGTAACATCTATCAGACCATTCAGTTGCAAGGGCCAACTTCACGTTGGGCTCCTCATCAGTTTACAGTAATCTCGTGGAGCAAATGTACTGGATATCTTTTCGAACATAAGACTAGGCATCAGACTTGGTCTCGCTATTGGGGGCCAGGCTCTCGCGACGTTTGTTGAAGCACGGGAAGTACAGGCAACTCTCGTTCATGGCGAAGCGCTCGCCTTCGGCCAGGTTTTCAGGTAGTTTTCTGGAAAGGAAACCAGATGTTCAGGTCTGTAATAAAGGGGCTGGACAGCGGAAATTACTTGTGTAAGGTTTCGGGCAGCGTCAGACAGAGGCCGGCGCCAAAGAACATCAGGCAGCTGATGAAAATCGACGGCAGAGGCTTGTAGAACTGGGCCAGGTAGATCACGTAAAAGGACAGCGAACTGGATGCCAGTCCGATCACGTGTATATTGGAGACGGCGCGTCCTCGTACACTCGTTGGGATTATCTCGGCTGCGTATTGAATCTCTGCGTCGTAGGAGACGGTGGATCCATAGCGGCCCAGACCGATCATTACGGCCATGAGAACGGCATTCTCCTTGGGATCCAGGAAGGCTATGAGGAACCCGGTAACCATGGTAATTATGCCGCCCACCAAGAGAGCCCCGCAGGCCATGCCCTTGCGGCCGATTATGTTCTGCAGCAGCAAAATCGTGCAGCCGGCGGGAAGATAGTTGATCGACGTGATGGAGAAGAGCTTAAACGGCGAGGTGCCGAGACCCTCCATATTGCGATTGATCACATCATAGGAGAGCGTAATGATGACACTGAAAGTGGAATGGATCGGCTCTCAATATAAGGGTCAATTACATCACGGGAGAACTCTTACGATTTGAGGAGCAGAGTCAGAGTGAAGCGGCGCAGGCGAGGCGTCCGGAACATGCCCATGAATGTGTCCTCCTGGTTGGTGGTGAGCTTCGCTTCCTCGTTCTTCTTCTCGCGATCGTGCTTAATGAACTCATCGAAGACTGAATCCTCCACGTGTCGTCCATTGAACTTGGCCACCCACTTGAGGCACTTCACTGCCTGATCATATCGATTCTTGGTCAGCAGCCACTGGGCGCTTTCGCAGATGAACAGCGGATAGACGAGCACTCCGAGGGCGGGCAGCGAAGCCAACCAGAGATAGTGGCGCCAATTGCCAATCCAGATGGCCAGCCACGGGGAGACCACCAAGCCGAAGCAGTAGAAGAAGGCAAGGATTATGTTCAGGCCAAAGGTGCGACGCTTGGGACTAAGGTACTCGAAAACTGCAAGCCAGGATCCAATTAGCATTTCGAGATCTATCGAACGGTACTGAACTCACCCAAGATATACATCAGATAGTACATGGTGTCGGTGGAGAGGCCCGAGACGAATCGGGAGAACGCGAACCATGGCAAGGTGTGCACAAACGAGGTCATAAAGTCACCCAAGGACCCAGCCAGAGCCGTCATTATCATGGCTGGCAATCGGCCGATGCGATCCGAGAGATAGCCGAACGTGATCGTGCCCACCACCGAGCCCATAAAGAAGAACGACTGACCCACGGCTGGCTGATGCGATTTGTCGCACACCCATTGCAATTCCGTTGTCAGGCTCTCATAGCCGCTCTCCCGCTCAAAGATCCAATCCTGGCAAGCGTTCTGCTCGTCCGCAATGCCCGTGCCATTGACGACGCCGGTGAGTAGGGTGCACGAGGGTTCGCTGGCATTCGAGTAAACCGATCGGATCGACTCGGCACTAAGGCCATGCAGATCGTCATGCGAGCACCTGGAAAGGCCTTCGATTGCAGCAGAAGTTATCAAAGGGTATTTGAGTGGAGGGCTTACCAATGGTCCGGCGTGAATGTAATCAGGGTTTGCGAGAAGTAGTGAAACGAACTGATGATGTTCGTATAACCGTAGAGTATCAGAATCACGAATTGGAAGCGCCCAAAGCTGCCGCACTTGTCCAGCACGCGATCGAAATCCATTGCGGGCTACTTCGGGAATTCCACTTCACACAACAGTTATGGGGCACAGCTCGATCTCGGACTCGAACTCGACTCGACCATTCTCAGCGTCCCAGGAGGCTGGCGAAATGTTGCTGCAGCCGAACAGGCCGGTCGTATTTTGATAGCCCCAACCCAGGCTGCTGTCTTATATATGTATGGAGCGGCCGGCGTCAGGCCTCAGGCGTCAAGCGTCAGGCGTCTCCAAAGATTAGATCGCCAATTTCGTAGCAGCTATCTCTATGGTACTATAATATCTTGATACTTGGACAAATATAGTATATTCACACAATAGACAATGGGCGGGATTCAGCTACTGTCTGTCCCTTAATAGCCTACATTACATATTATACTATATAGCACCCAAGATATCCTCCCGGAGCCGGCGCGTTACACGCCTGTAAAACTAGTCCGTCCGCTCGGCCACTAATTGGAGCAGCTGTTGCTAGGGCCTGGCAAGTGGGAGTGTCTATGAAATTTCGAAAGGGGCTTCTGCGAAATGTATATTTGCCTCAACTTTCTCTTATCAGGCGTTTAACTCGGCCGAGTCGGAACGAGTTGGACGACTGCTCTCTGTTTCGGTTTATGTTTCTCTATTTCTTTTTCAAATTCGGAGGCGCTTAGCCAAAGATTTATACTAGAGTTAGGCCGCCGCCGGTTGCTGTAAGTCACGCCTGCTAATTAAGCATTATGCAGGGTATTACGGCTGGCTTTGACTAGCGTCTGACATATATATGGGCTGCATTATACCAGTATATATAAAGACATATAGTATAGATTACAGCTCCATTCACATTGCGAAATGCACTGATCACCACGTGCGTTCAAACATTCGCCAAACTCGTTCTCTCCCCCAGTCCGGAACAGCCGTCGTGATTGCCCTAAATCAAAGAGTTGAGCTCTGTGCCCTGCCGTCCAGCTAGTAGCTGACGCTTTGAGACAACGATTTATTGCAGCATAATTCGCTAATGGCGGCAATTAGGCCCTAAAAGCCACTGACATCAACAGGATCAGGCTACGCGCACGACAAAGAAGACTAGAATGCATTTCAAATACAATTGGATATATATTCTATAAACTTTATTGCTCTACAATAGTCTTAAGAGTATTTTGAATGGTTGCGACTGTTGGCGTCTCGTCGGCTTGGTTTCGCTTTTGACCGCAGCAGGGAAAGTAATACCACTTTTCGCCCAAGCCAAAGAGCTCGCCCTCCGCCAGGGTCTGGGGCAGTTTCCTGTAATGGAAAGTGTTCATTTTCGATTCTAAACGATGTCTGGAACTTACGTTTTCACAGTTTCCGGCAGGGTCAGGCATAATGCGGAGCCGATAAACAGCAGGAAGCTGATGAAAAATGATGGCAGCGGCTTGTAATAGGTGCCCAGAAAGATGATGTACGAGCTAAAGAATCCGAAGGCATAGCCAACGACGTGTATATTGGACATGCCACGCCCACGCACACTTGTCGGTATAATTTCGGCTGCATACTGTGCTTCCGCATCGTACGCGACCACGCCCCCATATCTGCCCAGGCCGACCATCAGAGCCAAGACGAGCGAGTGCTCGGCCGGATCTAGGCTGGCTGTTAAATAGCCCGTCACAGCCGTAATGATAGCTCCCACAAACAGCGACGCACACGCCATGCCCTTGCGTCCGATGTAGTTTTGGAAGAGTATAATGGTTAGACCGGCGGGCAGGTAAGTTATGCTCGTGTACGAGAAGAGCTTGAACGGCGAGATGCCCATGCCCTCCATGTTGCGGCTGAGTATGTCGAAGGCCACCGTGATGATCATGCTGCGAGGAAATATGAGGTAATCTTCAGCAGCAGCTTTGATCTGGATGTCAATTTCAACTTACGACTTGATGAACAGTATGATGGTAAACTTTCGCAATCGCGGAGTCCTTAGCATGCCCATGAACGTGTCCGCGGCGTGCTTCTGCTCCTCGCTCATCTTTTCGTGATAGTATTTGATGAATTTCTCGAAGACATCCTCGTCCACCTGTCTTCCATTGAATTTGGCGATGCTGCGCAGGCATTGAGCTGCCCTCTCGTATTGCCGCTTGGTCAATAGCCACTCGGCGCTCTCGAAGAGCAGGCACGGATAGCAGAGCACTCCGAGGGCTGGCAGGGAAGCAGCCCATAAATAGGATCGCCAGGAGCCCAGCCAAATCGCCACCCAGGGAGAGACAAATAATCCCACGCAATAGAATACAGCCAAAATAATGTTTAGCCCCAAGGTGCGACGCTTGGGACTGAGATACTCAAAAACTAAAAAACGAAGAAGCAGAATGAAGGGAATTCATTAGGGAATGAAATCAGAAGGTTGCAGCTCTAACCCACCCAATATATACATCAAAATGTATTGCGTGTCCGTGGAGAGCCCTGCCACAAACCGACCAGCGGCGAAGAATGGCAAGGAGTTCACGAAGGATGTGATAAAATCGCCGAAGGCACCTGTTAAGGTGGTCAGCATAATGGCCTTGAGCCTGCCAATACGGTCAGCCAGATAGCCAAAGAATATGGTGCCCAGGACGGATCCAATAAAGAAAAACGATTGACCAACTGCCAATTTGTAGGCATCATCGCAGACCCATTCGAGCTGTGCACAATATATGAGGATGCGAGTGTAAATGCGGAAACTCCACTTTGTGTTGCCTACTTTCAGGTTATGTTCGACGTACCTCCGTTGTGACACTTTCATAACTGCTCTCCCGCTCAAATTCCCAGGATTGACATTTGAACACCTCCTGGCTTGAGGACTCCTGATTCCCCGTAATATAGTTGCACCGATCGATTGATGTGGCATTTGTGAATTCGTCTAACCTTGGTGTATTTCCAGGTATACAACTACGGAATGCGTAATTTAGTAATTTACTAATGTTGTCCGACGTTATGAATATGAAAGCTTACCTGTACGGAGGCGTAAATCCTATGATGGTTTGAGAGAAATAATGAAACGATGACAGTATATTCGTATAGCCATAGAGCCCTAGCAATACGAACTGAAATCGCCCAAAACTTCCGCATTTTTCTAATACGCTCTCGAAATCCATCGTGGTTAATAACCGGACAGTGATTCCCCACGTCTACATTAGTCGCTGCGTGTTGTGCGTTTGACGCAAAACACTGTCAGCATCTGCTTGCTGTACGAAACTGGTTGGGTGAGCATCTGGAGCGGACAATATATTTTAGTATTTAAATTTCGCTGAGCAAACAAAAATCCATAAAGTCGCTGTTGTTTCACAATGTCTGGGATGAGTTATCGGATTTCAGGTAGCAATATTTAACTTTTATCTTTCAAATATAATGCATCCTCAGATAAGAATCAGAACGCGAACTTTGACGTTTCGTTTGTCCTCAAATTGCATTATTTCATTAGATAATTTTTTTTAATAAGTTAAGCAAATATGTGCTACAACAGCATTATCTTTCCAAGATGTAATATACAATTATTAAGAGCGCAGAAAAAAAGGTGAAGCACATATATTCAATTGAAAATAAAAATGAACCGGTTCTTACTTATTCCTGCATCACCTTATATTGTGCACAATCTCGAACGCAAAAAAGTTAAAAAAAAATTCTTGCCAGAGTGCTTGATAAGACAATAACATACATTTGTCGCACGTTACGGGTGTTTAAAAAAAACCCGATATCACTTTGATGACTTGAAAATTTTTTTCTATCGATAGAATATATATACTTTCAGACACCGTAATATACTTGCACTTATTATGAACATCGAAAATCCTTTCCATTTACTTGATTATATTAGGAAAAAATTCACTTTTGTAATATTTAAAAAAATATTCTTCTGTACAAGAACTTTCTTTCCCTTTGTTAGAGACCAACAGATTTTTAAGAACTTTCGCTGACTGTGATTTGTATAAATATGCTCACTTGGTACTGTTCTTGGTGAAACTGGAATTCACGATAAAAAGCAGAAATCGAATAAAGTCAACCCGCAATCCTTTGGGTTTATTTATAAGTCGAAACCGAATTATTACCATTAATTTTGATAAGTGAAATATTGGCTTGGGGGCACATTATCAAATAAATGTAATTCTAAATATATTTTGTTATCATAGAATTTCTTCCGTACTATAACGATGAACTTTCAGAAACACACACTATCAATAGTGGCCAATAGACAGAAATACGATCCGCAATGATAAGAATTTAAGCTTATCATTGTGGAGCAGAGTATATAAATCTGTGAAAGTTTTAGGAAATAAGTAGTTATTGATTAGCCTTCATTCCTAACGCACTGTTTGTTCAAAATGGACTTGTATTATTCTCCACTTGCTGCTTCCAGCCGGGCCGTTCTCATGACTGCCAAGGCAATTGGCGTTGACTTCAACAAGAAGGTTATAGATATTGTGTCGAACGAACATCTAAGCCCGGCATTTACAAAAATCAATCCGCAACAAACGGTCCCGACACTCGTGGATGGCAACTTCACTTTGTGGGAATCGCAGGCAATTCAAGTATATCTTATTGAAAAATACGCTAAGGACGACGCCCTCTACCCCAAGGATCCGAAAATACGTGCTTTGATCAATCAACGTTTGTTTTTCGATCTGGGAACGCTACATAGAGCCCTTGGAGATTACTATTATCCCCAGTTACAGAACAAGACGCCAGCCGATCCAGAACTCTTTAAGAAGGTGGAATCTGCACTGGAGCTTCTCAATACCTTCCTCCAGGGTCAGCAGTACTTAGCGGGAGATAAGTTTACCATTGCAGATATTGCCATTGTGGCGACCGTTTCTTCTTTTGAAATTGTAAACTTGGATATCAGCAAATATTCGAACATAATCAAATGGTACGATAATTGCAAGAAAGTAGTTCCCGGTTGGGATGAAAATCAGAAGTCTATTAACGATTTGAAGGCTCTTCTTTCTAAAGCTTAAGCCGTTTTCCCCGATACAACTATACAAAAAACTTCTTATGCAAAGAAAATAAATAATAATTTTTTTACAACATAACTGTTTACATTTTTCAAATGTTTAAGTATCCATTATTTTCTGTTATTAAAGAAATATCGATAAGTTGCCCGCAAACTACTCGATACCGATTACATTTAGTCGATTATTTTGCGATTACTAATGGTATTTTTTGTTTTGTTTAAGTTCTGCGGTACTTGCGGTCGCACTGGTTTCGAGTCCTTATTTTGTTTTGATTTGTGTAGGACATCTAGGTATTTTCAGTTAAGTGCAAGCAAATGCAACCATTTATTGTTATACGCAACTATCGGGAAGATGACGAACTTAAATGCCAGGAACTGGTGCGGGACTACATTATGTCATTCTCGTCAAAATCCTTCTTTGCATTTTGCTTTCGAGAGGTAAGCCGACAGTTTCGTGACTTATCTGTGGCCAAACGCGAATGCATCTTCAACGTGTAGGGCCCTTACCCTGAATCATGTGTCATATGTGAACTTCTTCATTTCAGATAACATTGCAGTTCATAGTCATCACTTGGGCTATATTCTTCATTTTTCTGGGTGTGCCGCTGCTCTTTTGTGTGCTAACCATACCTGGCTGTGTTTTCTTTCTTTTCACCAGCACCTACTTTTCCTTCTATGCGAAGGCAGTTGAACTGATGAGGGTAATCAATTGATAGCGGATATCATTTAACATTTAACAACTCTAATCTATTTAATATTGGACAGGTAAAACCCAGCCAATCGCTTGTTGCCGAGTGTTATGAACCGTTCATCTTCCGGTGCGCCCCAAACGAAGCCAGTTATCAGATATTTATGGATCAAGCGCCTTATGATGAAAGTTATAAAAATAAATTTCGTCGCCGAATTGTGGCCACCGTAAGCGTTAAGAATCACAATTCTGTCTACAATGCAGCTTGGATATATCGCTTTGCCATTGCCAAAAAATATCCACTCCAAACGATCATGGAGCCTATGATGAATCTCGTCGCTAAGAACTGCATCAATGGCGGCTACGCCTCTCTAGAATGCACGATATCTGAGTGGCAGGAGAGCGAGCGCGACTTCTTCGATGATATGGGTTTTGTTACACGCCAGATATATCACAAACAGATTATTGGCAGTACTTTGACGGTGATGAAGACTCAAATGACTCTTAATCTAAAGACAGATGGGGCACTGCAAAAGCAAAACTAGGAGAAAAGCAAGCGAATGCATCCCACCATCACACTCTCCACTTAGGAAATCTCTCGGGAAACTATACTGTGACACTCAGCACATATTTATGTTTATTTATAGTGTACAAACATTCCACTCACGCGTTGTCTTCGGTCCAACACGAATTTATTTATTCAGTATAAGAAGAAGAAAGACATTTAATTCGTTTTGTCCTGCTTTTTATTTGATATATGTATGTATATCTGTTTTATTCTTTGACATATTCTATTTTAATAAATAAAATATATATTAATAAATAAAAGTCGCAAGTGTTTAGCTGCATGCACATCGAATCTAACTCTGAACTCCATTATCTTTCTATTCAGTTTGCTTGTAAGTAAAGTAGGTACATTTATTTCTCTTTCTTTGATGCATTACTCTCTTGGATTAGCCGTTGTAGTTTGTATATAAAAAGCTTTGACTGTCCAAATGTTCAACTAATTGAAATTTGTATACATTTGTGTTTCCCCCGCAGAGCGCCATAATATCCGCATTATCGTCGGCATAGATACAGTGAACTCTTACAATAATGGTCTCTAATGGCAGACTTAAACTTAAATGCTTATGTTAGTTCTGCTAGGGTGTTTCAGCGTCGGCTTGCCGACATTTCTAGTTTGGTTTCTTTTAGAATTTAAATAGTTATCTGCGCAACTAATGCTTAAAAAAATAAACTGGAGCTGCAAGTGGCGCAGTCCGACTTTCAAATGTAACTATTTTTTTCTTACTCATCCTCTCTTTATTTTTCTTCTACATCTCATTTTTAACTATATATTTAAAGCGTGTTTCGAAAACTGGCTGTGAAATTAGCATAGTTTTTCTGCTGTTTATTGTTTTTAGGCCTCTGCTGCCGTTGCTTTTTAAATAGTTAAGAACCACACAAAATGTTTAGGTAATTGTTTTGGTTTCGTCGATGGCGGCCGATCTCAAGGCTGTGGCCAGCCATTTAAAAGAGCTTGACGCGTCGCTTCAGCTCGTTGCGCCTCCATTGGGGCAGCCTGTAGAACTCAGATCGGGAGCACTGCAAAATGTGCTCGAACTCGATGTCTGACAAATGACGCTGCACAGAGAAAATATAGAGAATATAGTCACGAGTCTTTCAGCTACTGCCTTAACTCACCTCCAGGTTGCAGCGATCCACGTCTGATGGCAGACGATAGTTCGTTATAAGCAATATGTGATACGGATAGATCTTGGCCGGCTCGTGCACCAACATCGAGTGCGCCATATTTGGCAAGCTACGCCGTATGAGTCCCGCTTGCGGATAGTGATAGGACAAGGCGCCCGAGTATGTGCTCGAAGCTGGCAAATCGCCGCCCATCAGCGCCCGCCGATCGCCCTCAGTGATTGAATCAACCGAAGCTGCATTGGGAAAGACCAGAAGATGCATTTAGACAGCAATCCCAATGCAATTGATTGATCACAGCTTACCCTCCGATTTGCCGCAGCTCAGGTCAGTGCTATGTGTTTTGTCACCCAGACCTCCATAGGAGAAGTCCTGCATGGAGTACGGAAAGGTGAAATCGATAAGTTTCATATATATCACGTGATTCCAAAACATGCCGG
>JABVZY010000267.1:7423972-7445559 GCA_020883555.1 Drosophila nannoptera
TTGGTTTTATAAAGCACATTTGTTTCGAAACAATTGAATAAAACATACTGTGCTGTAGCTATTTTCTATTCTATTAGTTGCTTAGAAGCCAACATAAAGGGAGGGAAGAGTATCAAGGCTTCGGGTGTCGAACAAGCCATTTCTCTTTTCCACTGTCGTCACAGGCAGCCTTCGGGCACTGCGCTGCCTGCAATTGTTTGCTCCTATTGCGGATGAGGGTAGGGGCCTGAATGGTGGGTTGGGAGGTGTATGTGCTTCGATGTAAATAGTTTCGCGCGAGTTTTTTTTTACTCTTTTTCTGTCTTATCGATGGTACCTGGCGCAAATAATACAAGGCCAATTTAAGGGGACGACAATTTATACACATACGTATGTATATGCAAAAAATACAATAAGCGAGTAAAAATTGATGTCAACCACGCGCCGCTCGTACCGTGTGATTATTGGCCCGAAAATGGTAGAAACGAAAAAAAAAAAAACAATTACAATTACAAAACAAAGACGAGAAACTTTCACTCGTTGGGGCTTTTTAACTTTTTTTTATTCGAGCAAGCAACAAATTTGGATTCACTTGCCCTTGCGTGACTGTGGCTGAGCGCACAGTCTGCTTAATTGTGAGCACACAAATACAGCACAATTGAAAATTTTGAATTTTAATTAAACGTCGCAGTGTAGCTGTTGTGTTACATATTAATTAAACGTCAAATTTTTTTCTTGTTGTATTTATCGTCACATCATTTATCAGCTGCTACATCCAAGACTTACCAATACTTATCGATAACATGAAAGCGATTACTTACATCTGCAACCCTATCCTCGAAAAAATAAAAATGGCGGGAAAGCGATATGGGCTGCGCAGTATATGGATAAAGCGTTCTATTCAATAAATAAAGTTAAAAAGACAAGCTACACCAACAAAATGTTGAAAAGAACTCAAAAACAGCGACATGAAGTGTCTAGCCATGAACAAGGCACTAATCGAACCTGTTCAGAAGCTCAAAAATCTACGTTGATTAATAAAAAGCATACAAAAAATGATGTGGATTGTGTGCGAAAGTGCGTTGTTCGTTTGAAACGTGCCAGAATATTAGCAAATAATGATAATTTCAAAACGAAAGTGTCAAATACGAAACTAGCGGGACATAAAGACAAAGAGAACTTGATCGATCAATGCACATCTAAGGAACGGAATGGTGAAAATTGCAATCACTCAGAGAATTTAGGTAAGTGAATATATTATATACTTCAATGGATTCTATCATACGTTTATATTCAGCCCTTTCAAATAGAAAGTGTACCGTCCGGATTAAACCATATTCAAAAGAGCAGGAAGTCATTAAATTACAAAATAAAAAAGGTCGCGTTCGCAAGTGTGTGGTTCGAGTGCAACGACTTAAATTTCAATCAAAAAATGAAGCGCGTGAAGTTGAATCTTCAAATAAAATCAACGAAAGTCTGGATAATTTTATCGCGTTTGAACCAGAACGGAATTCGACCATTTGCCTTTCTACAGAACCATCAGGTAAATAAACAATTGTGGTAATAGGTAATAAATTTCATCACTTATAAACTTTTAGTTACGTGCATTACACCGCGTCACGGCAGACGGCAAAGAACTGAAAAGGCACAGAAGGACGCGTTGGAGAAGCAGATGGATACATCCAAGAAACGGCACGAGATTGTTGAAAAGGAACAAAATAGCCCAGTGCAAGCAAAGGCAGGCAGATTTTTTCACCGTGATCAACCAACTCGAACACGTTCTTCAGTCACACGACACGTTTATGAGTTTCTCTCCCAATCTGACATCCAGGATAGTAATGAGTCAGATCCGGCATCGGACATAATCAAGAAAATGATAGCAGATGGTCGAGCTTGCGCAATGATTCGCCTAAAGTCGGGCAAGACGCGTAAGCGGCCCGTCGCAAGAAAAGTGCGCCCAGTGGGTAAGCGAAAACTGTGCTCGGTACGTGATATAACTGAGAAAAAACCAACCGTCGACAATGATCCGGAGCAACTAGCACTGTCACCCATCTGTGAGGGGCAAGATAATTCTTCTATCCATGATGGGAATAATCCAAGGGCTGCTGAGGTACCTATCCAGGTGCATGTGCCGTCACCTCACTTATCAGCAAAGCCTAACAATAAAGCAAATGTCGAAAGCACTTATAGCCCACTAGCGCGGTCATTGCTATTGAATCAAACCAATTCGCATCAATCCGAACAAACAGTAGATCGGCGTCGAGAGTTGTTCAATATGGCTAGAAACTTTGTGAGTACACCTCTGAATCGTAAGAGCGTTAGTAACAGTACGAAGGATATTAATAATGTGACCTTATCGCCTGTACTGACAAGTTCCGGAAGCAGACACATACCAGCACCAAATGGTGTGACTAGCCCCAGTCGCCTCAGTTCTCCTTGGCGAGTTCCAGACGAAGCTCCTTTGCCAAATACATTTGTGTTTGGTCTAAACAATTCACAATTGCCTTCTTACTCTAGTGATTTTGTAAGTCGTCGACATATTTACGTCCCCGACGAGTCTATTTGCCCGACCACAACCGAACAGGATGCTAATAATACTATCAACGACTCCAATGGCGAAAATGTTCCGCCACCAACGGTACAAGAACGGTTAACTGAATCCCAACCAACGACACCAATTAAACCAAGTGATGGGCAAGAGAACGAAAATATTCAGAACTTAGTGCAACGGCCTAATCCACGGCAGGGCCTGCAACATCGTAGTCCGCTGAAGGATATAAATATACTAGAAGTCCTTGTGCTGCCCCCATGGGATAAAATTGTGCAATTGAACAAAACGCCGAACAAGCAGCCTCTCATTGAAAATAAGGATACTGCTGTGGTTGATGGCCAACAGCAGCAGCACCAACAACCAGAAGAGCAGGAACCACTGGATCCACAGCAACATGAGCAGGAAGTACAACAGCTGCAGCAACAAGAGCAACGAAAAGAGCTACTGGTTCCACAGCAACACGAGAACGAAGAACAACAGCTGCAGCAACAAGAACAACGGCAAGAGCCACAGGATACGCAGAGGCTGGAGGGACAGGAGGAGAAAGAACAACAAAAACACCATGAGTTACAGGGTCCGCAGCCCCAAGAACAGTCTGTTGATCTTTTTGGATTCGAAGAGTTATTGAGTCCGGAGGATGAGGAGCATGTAAACATGCCTGAGACTTGCCAAAATATGACACTGCACGAGAAGCTGCAACGATTAAAAAACCTTTTGCCGGCGCAAGATGAACTCCCACAGGTATCCCGTGAGCCATTGCGGTATGACTATGATAATCTGGAAGCGAAGAACCCTAAACAGCGTAACATAAAAGATATGCTTTGTTCTACGATGATAGCTAAACCAACGACTCGTGTTCCGAGTCCGGATGAGTCTTTAGCTTTATTTAAAGATATAGATCCAGAAACTACATTTGATGAAAAGGTACGGTAAAAAAGAACATTTTTTCAGTAACGCTCTCGTAGTTTGTGTATTGCGCGCTAGATAAAGTCGGTGGCGCATTCATTTTCAAACGTCATCGTTTACAGTGTCGCTAAATTAATTTCAGATCAAAAAGTTATTTTTTTTGATCGAGCCAACAGGGCCGCAAAGATTGGAGTACATCTTTATGCGGTAGTAAGCAGTTCACACAAAAAGCTTAAAAAGCTAAATAATTTATTAGAAATAATTGATGCGCTAATGATATCTTTTTCAAATTTAAGAAACCTCGCCGAACCTATGTACGCGAACGACCAAAGCGAAAGCGGAAAAAGCGTGTGCATGTCCTCTTCATAGAAACGGATTCGTCGTCGGATGAAGAAAAAGAAGTGGGTTTGAAGGATACCAGTGTCGAATCGCCAGAAAAGGGACACCAAGCACACAAACGTAAACGTGTCGATCGGCAACATGAAGCCAAGTTGCAAGAGTACGTTAAGAGTTTCAACCAAGAATGTGCGGAGGTCGAGAAATTTCCATTAATTATCGAATAGCTAGCTCCAAAACGCAGGCGTTTAGCTTATTATTATTATAATTTTTTTTTTTTTTTTTTTTGAGACACGAAAGTTAACTAGAAGTTAACTTCCAAAAAGTCACTGCTTTTATGTATTTTAAATGTTTTTAAGTAGCTCTTAACTATAAACGCAATATAGAAAATTTAAAAAAAAAAAAAATATCGAGTATTTATTCATCACATATTTATATATACTTAGTGGCTAATAATCCTAAATTAAAAATAATGCACATTTTATATGAAACCACAGGGGAAAAAAAAGTTATTTTTACTGAATCCAACATAGAGTGCTTAGGCGATATGCATGTTTTGAAAATCAACTCGTATTTCTTATATAGTGGCAACACTATATGAACAGCAGAGTTTATCACAGTGGCAGCTCGACCCAACAGCTGTGGCGGTGTCAGTGGCAGCACCGCCGAACAAGCAAATAAGCTTAAATTTTTCTTGAATTGCAAATATTATAATGGAGCCGCCGTACGCGCCTTTAAGTGAGTCCTGTGCCAAGGCACTAGGGGACAAAGTGTATGATAAGCGAAAGGTTGCCTCACAGGAGATTGAAAAGTAAGTAATCATATAAAACGCCCCCTTTCGATAACTTCAACGGTTCTAAATACTAAAGAATTTGTTTTTGAATGTGATATGTATTTAGAATGGTTAAGGAATTTAACGATAAAAATAATGCATCACAAATACGAAAGCTGATCGAGGTGCTTTCCAATGATTATGCTACATCCCGCGATGCTAATAGACGAAAAGGAGCACTTATCGGATTAGCAGCCACGGGCATAGGGTTGGGCAAGGTAACAACTTCAAATTTATTAGTCATTTTTATACCCTTTTAAAAGGCATGTTGAATTTGATAATTTCTGTTCCAAGCATTAACAATAATAATAAAATCCATTTATTTTTCGATTAGGATTCGGATAAATACGTCAACGAACTAGTGACACCTATTATTAACTGCCTTTCCGACCCGGATTTACGCGTTCGCTACTTCGCGTCCGAATCTCTGTACAATGTGGTCAAAGTGGCTCGTGCTGCCATTATTCCTTACTTCCCGGAGCTATTTGCAGCTCTATCGCGTCTGGTCACTGACTCGGATCAAATGGTGAAAGATGGTAGCGAGCTACTAGATCGTTTGTTAAAGGTTTGTTGAATATCCTCTTATAAAATAAGATTTAAGTTTAATGAATGTGTAATTCCGGCAGGACATTGTTACTGAATCCTATGATTCCTTCAATCTAAAGGCTTTTATACCATTGTTAAGAGAGCGCATGTATGTGAATAATCCCTTCGCGCGTCAGTATGTGATTTCGTGGATTTCGATTTTAAATGCGGTGCCTGATATTAATATGGTTAATTATTTAACCGAAATACTCGATGGCCTCTTCGTTATGCTGGAGGATAACACGCCGGAGACACAGCGAATGTGCGAGAATACCATCAGTCAGTTCTTAAAGTCCATACGAAATGATTCTTCATCTGTGCGTATGGAAGATACGATCAATACATTGATCACACATGCACAGACTCCCAACGAGCTTATCAAATCCATAGCCATCTCATGGATTCGGGAATTCGTGCAAATATTTGGACCTAATGTACTTCCCTATGCTAGTGGCATATTCACCGCCATTTTACCATGCCTAGAGTACAACGTGGAGTCCAAGCGCAGTAAGTGCTAAATATTAGTTTTAATATGAAATCGTCTATTTTCATTTTGCCCTTTTTTTTAGACATCAAGGAGTGTGCCGTGTCTGTAAATAATTCCATGATGCAATTGGTCTCTTCAAGAGAAGTGAAATCTCAAAATGTGGCGAATATTGATTTACTTTCTATGATGGAGGTGCTTTCTCAGTATCTCACACACAACTCCATGCACACAAAGATAGCCGTGCTGAAATGGATTCATCATCTCTTTCTTAATTTTCCCAATGAAATGGCGCTTCATACAAGCAGCCTAAATAACAATTTGTTATCTACGCTATCCGACAACTCTGATGAGGTCGTGCTGCAGAGCTTGTGCGTACTTGCCGAAATAATTAACTCGCAGGACACAAAGGGTAATCGTTGAGATCTGCTCTGTTGCAATGTTATAATAACATAGTCTTTCACTTTAAATTCTTCAGAAATTGATGATTTCAATAAGCCTCATTACCGTAAATTCTTGCTGAGCCTATTGAATCTGTTTAGCGAAGACAAACTGATTTTGGAAAACAGAGCAAGTCTAATTATCAGGTTAAGATAGATTTGTTGTACTTTTTTATATTCAAACTAATGAAGTTCCTTTCCGGTTGCTAGAAATCTTTGTGTTCTCCTGAACGCTGAGTATGTGTACCGCACCTTTGCCGAGATAATAGTCGAGGAAGTGCCTAATCTGAAGTTTGCGGCGACGCTAGTTCGCTTGCTAAACAATATTTTGATGACGTCAACGGAACTGTTTGAACTTCGTACCAGCCTACGTAATATATCCAATGATAAGTCGGCGGATATGTTTCAATGTTTATATAAAAGTTGGGTACACTGCCCAGTGTCCACGTTGTCACTTTGTCTAATCGCTCAGTGCTATCAACATGTCTCCGAGCTGGTTATCCTATTGTAAGTATTTAATAGTTGAACCTCTTAGCTGCAATTAGCCCGCAGGTAACGATTTAAATGCCTAGTTCCGATGTCGAAATCACAGTAGAGCTTTTGTGCGAACTGGATAAACTGGTGCAGTTAATTGAATCACCAATCTTCGCTGCTCTGCGTCTCACGCTCGTTTCCAAGGCGAACAATTGTGCAGATGCTCAGTATCTCGCACACGCACTTTTTGGTATACTTATGCTGCTACCGCAGACTGCGGCTTTTGAAACACTTCGGAATCGCCTGCAATGCGTGCCCAACTATTGGGCTCGAGAAGCCATGTGAGCGACTTTAATTACGTTTTACTTTAAATCAATAAAAAGTGGTTTATTCTTTCAGAGATGAGCGAATTTCCTTAGAGTACAAGAGCGGTATCAACTTTGTGGCACTTCGAACTCTTTTCATCGAACGCCAAAAGGCACAGCGAGCACAACGAATAGTGCAGCGTAAGCGGAGCATTATTAAATCTGATAGTAATTGAACATTTTTTAAAGTATTTTTATATCTGTGATTAATATCAACAAATGACAATGTCGTCTAAATGTGTGTAAATATATGTCTTTTCGTCATTCATTGCCTGCTTTTAGACTTCGCTCCGTCGATTAGTATAGCTACAAGTTATAGTTTCGATCAGGATTTTTTTCTCAGAAGCTGAAGTGCTTTCTGAATTTTTATTAATTAAAAATCTCCTAATAGATTTGTTTTAAATAAAAAGAGCATGTCCGATTGACATAGAGCATAATGAATTGATATTATACATTATTTCTTTATGGCCCCCATACGACTGGCATCCTGGCTGGGGTAAGACATCTGTCCAGGCGGCGGTGGAATAGAATCGAGATTTACACCGGAGGTAGATGCGGTGGTCATACTAGAGCCTGAGGAAGCTCCACTGCTGGTGCTGGTGCCCATGCCACTGTAGGGTGCCGCATAGGTTGGCTGGGAGTACATTTGATATGCTGAAGCTGGTACCAGATTCGAAGGTAGCTGGTGCAGTTTCATCCCTGCAGGCATTACATTGATTTGTTCCTGCCGTAGATTGAAATAGTCGTTGGCTTTCGCACTAGGCGGTGGTATTCCCGCTACATCGAAGCGCCTATCTGTCTTTGCGGCGGTACCTTGTTTGGCCTGCGAGTGAGCCCACTTTATGCTGACTTTTCGTCCATGAATAACTAGTTTGTTGAACGTCCGCTCAGCAGCTAGCTCCGCCGCGCTCCGTTTCGTGTACTGCACAAAGGAGCACTGTTGGCGCGGTACCAGTGCAATGGAACGAATTTCACCATACTGATAGAATTGGTCACGTATTTCCGGCTCGGTAATCTCTTCGGGCAAATTGCCAACATAAAGAGTAGTAATATTGCGGTCCTCTGGTGGCTCAAGCGTAGGTAATGAAGCTGCACGCTTCATTATCTTCTCTGCCACAGGATCGTTGCGTCCGTAATAGCGATCCTTGATGTTCTGCTCGCATAATGGGTCATCGGGCTCGTTCGGTTTATCGTGCCGATACGGACACTCCTCACCACGTTTGCATTCGCCCTTCACCCAGAAAGAGCAAATGTGCGGCCTGTTTCTTTTGTAGTAAGGCGCTGTACGGGCCAATTTGGTCAGCATTTCGTTGGCCGCTAAGGAACGACCCACTGCTCCAGCTGCTTCGGTACCATCGCCATCTTGTAGTTGTGCGTCAATGTTCTGTATGTAGTACTCCTTGTTGACATCACTTTGAGGCATATTGTCCGCCACTTTCAGCGCTGCATCTCGCACTTGTATTGGTAACCCATACTCAAGATCCAACAAACATGTTTGACATACGTTTTTCAGGCGGGCACAAGTCTGACAGACTTCAGTCTTTTTGAAGCGCATCCGCGCTCCTGGACACCAACGAAATATGGTAAATGGTCGAGTGCAGATTTTGCATTCCTTTCCAAAACGTTCCTTAATCATGCGTACGTACGGGTTATCACCGAGACACGTTTGACAAAGTATTGGGAATTCGGCATCCTCCCAATTTTGCCGGTTATAAGTATTGGTTGTCTTTGACATAGACATGGCTACGTCAACAATAATATTGCCAATTTGGTAACAAAAATATGCACAATGCTAAATTTTCGACTGGATTTTCGTTCGATTGCTCGACGCATCAACGTTTTGTAATTTTTCGTTCCATTACGATTTTGGATACTTTATCGATACTATCGAATGTTATTCAAGTGGCATTCAAGCAAAAGCTATCGATTTTATCAATGTGGCAACTCCAATTTGGCGAAAACGTTTGGAACGAAATATAAACAATAACAAATTATTTGTAGTTGCACTCAAAGTTAAAATGAGAACTCCTGTTAAGCGTTACAGACGTGATTCAAAGTCATCCGATGAAGAGGAAAAAGATGACGACTATGTACCATACGTACCGGTAAAGGAGCGTAAAAAGCAGCATTTGATGAAGCTGGGGCGCATCGTTCAGCTGGCTTCGGAATCGACTCAGCCTAAATCTTCGAGTGAAAATGAAAATGACGATGAGACCCAAGCCGCTCAGGATGTAGAGACCTGGGGTCGTAAATACAACATTAGTCTACTGGACCAGCACACAGAGCTTAAAAAAATAGCTGAGGCCAAAAAGCTAAGTGCTGTGGAAAAGCAGCTGCGCGAAGAAGAGAAGATTATGGAGAGTATTGCACAACAAAAAGCGCTCATGGGTGTCGCTGAATTAGCAAAGGGTATTCAATACGAAGAACCCATTAAGACGTCATGGCGCCCACCACGTTACATAGAAGCCATGACGGAAGAGGAGCGACAGGTGATACGAAAGAATCTAAGAATTTTGGTCGAAGGTGAAAATGTCTGCCCTCCCATACGAAGTTTTCGCGAGATGAAGTTCCACAAAGGCATTCTTAACGGTTTGGCAGCAAAGGGCATAAAAAAGCCAACACCCATTCAAATACAGGGCCTCCCAACAGTGCTTGCAGGCCGGGATCTCATTGGCATAGCGTTTACTGGATCTGGTAAGACATTGGTCTTTGTTCTGCCAATTGTGATGTTCGCCTTGGAGCAGGAGTTTCGTCTGCCGTTCGAGCGCAATGAGGGCCCATATGGACTTATCATATGCCCCTCGCGTGAGTTGGCCAAGCAAACACATGAGATCATTCTGCATTATAGTAAACATCTACAGATGTGTGGCATGCCGGAGATACGCTCCTGCCTGGCCATGGGTGGATTACCCGTTAGCGAAGCGTTAGATGTGATATCCCGAGGTGTGCACATTGTGGTGGCCACGCCTGGGCGGCTCATGGACATGTTAGATAAAAAGATTCTCACGCTAGACATGTGTCGCTATCTCTGCATGGATGAAGCTGATCGGATGATCGACATGGGCTTCGAAGAGGATGTGCGTACCATATTTTCGTTCTTTAAGGGTCAGCGGCAGACTCTTCTTTTCTCCGCCACGATGCCAAAAAAAATACAAAACTTTGCACGTTCTGCGCTTGTTAAGCCGGTAACGATAAATGTTGGACGTGCCGGCGCCGCCTCCATGAATGTCAAACAGGAGGTGGAGTATGTAAAACAGGAAGCTAAAGTGGTTTATTTGTTGGAATGCTTGCAAAAGACAGCGCCTCCCGTTCTCATCTTTGCTGAAAAGAAACAAGATGTGGACTGTATACATGAATATCTACTGCTCAAAGGCGTAGAGGCCGTGGCTATTCACGGTGGCAAGGATCAAGAGGAACGTTCGCGCGCCGTTGACGCATATCGAGTGGGAAAAAAGGATGTTCTCGTCGCCACGGATGTCGCGTCCAAGGGTCTAGACTTTCCCAATGTACAGCATGTAATTAATTACGACATGCCCGATGACATAGAAAACTATGTGCATCGCATTGGTCGTACAGGTCGCTCTAATACCAAAGGACTAGCCACGACATTGATCAACAAGATTACCGAGCAATCCGTGCTATTAGATCTGAAACACCTGCTCATCGAGGCGAAGCAGGAGGTGCCCGATTTCCTAGACGAGCTAGCGCCGGAGGCTGAACACCAGCACTTAGATTTGGGTGACTCGCATGGTTGCAGCTACTGCGGCGGTCTCGGCCATCGTATTACTGAATGTCCCAAGTTGGAGGCGGTGCAAAGCAAACAAGCCTCAAATATCGGCAGACGAGATTATTTGTCAAACACGGCGGCCGATTACTAAAACTACTCTACAAGTTATAATATATGTATGAATCGCAATTTTATTTTTATAGTAAAAGTACAATTATAATAATTAGTACCAAATTAACCGTATCATGTCTTTACTAAAATTGCAGAGATAGAGAGAGAGAGAGAACTGCATTGCTATTCGAAGAAAGTTATTAGCTATTGAATAGTCCCCTAGAGCTTTCCCTTTAAATCGGACTTTAGTTGCATGAATTAAAAGCGGGGTATTTTGTGCTTTGTAAATTCATGACCTCTAACCCCACTTCTAAGAAAGCTCGAAATTTGTTTTTTTGCATTCAGTTATATTTGCATAGGTACTATCTGTTCAACTGAAGCTTATCAAGTGGTAGAGAGTGAGTATGAGCTAAAGCGCGATTTCGATTTGAGTGGCCTTTTATAAAGTGAACGACAATCGTTGAGTTTCGTTCAGTGTCTCAAGCTGCGTCGCTGCTGTCACACGAATCTCGCGAGTTTGATCAGTCACTTCCAAAGCCTGAGAGCAATCAGTTTACCTTATTGGCATCGATGTAAGTTACATTTGCATAGTGTATGGATTTGTATGCGTGTGTGTATGTCGAATTATAAGTCAAGACAGCAGCTGATTAGTACACTAGCGGAAAGTGTATCTTGTTTACAATTGAATCACATTGAGTTAAGATCAATTAGAATTGCGATTTTTTATTGAAAATATTGACGATAACTTGAGCGCTCTATATACCTATTGATAACCTTAGATTGTGAGTCGTTAAGTTGAGAAATTGCTCAATTGTAAATTGTGATAGGCTCTACAGTATATACGAATCATATAGCTATAAAACTGAATTTTGAACTGATTAGTCTTATCAATGGTTACGAGCTTAGCTTATCTTGGGTTAGAGCCTCAAGTGCGGAAAGAGAGACTAAGTCTCAATAGATTCAGAAATAATTACACTATTGTTTGTTTAAAACTTAAATCATGGGAAAAGAAATCCTTTTGTAGATTGCCATTCAGCCAATGCTTGTCCAAAAATGAGATAAACAGTAAGGAAATACTTACTAACTATTGTTTATTTTCATAACACATTTATAAAGTCATTTATTTAAACGTAGTAGTTCGTATCTTTCTTAAATATGTGCCTTTGAATTCCAGTAAATATTTATTTATGAGTTAACGAGTTTTTAAGCAGTATTGTTAATTAGTTTTTAAACATGAATTTTCGAGTTCCTTTTGCGCTTGTTCTTGTCGGTCCATTGTCGTTTACAATTGTGATGAGTGATCTATGAGATGCTGACGTGTGCGTGAGCCCAATTACCTGGAATACCTATCGAGAGCTGCTTGAAATTCAACGCACATCGTACAAACACTATAGATAGTCCAAAACAAGTCGAACTTGAAAATGGCACAAAACAATACAAAAAAGAATTTAACACGCAAATATGTCAACATTGTGAATGTGGTCGTGCTTATCATAAATCATAAATATATTAAGTTTTATAACGCTCGCGACCCAATTGACGAAAGAGAAAAGGGCTTGCCGGTGCGGCCATCTCTGGCATCGTGATATCATACGCGGCGCCAAATGTCGTCACTCTCAAAAGCTAATTACCTTAAAACAAACTTAGCAATAATAATAGCAGAAATAAAACTAAAACGTGCGTGATACTTTTTAATTGACAGCCTCACTGAGTGGCCTGTAAAAACCGTATTGCTGCTTTTATCTTGAATTAAGCATCTTAAGTGTTATGTCAGTGCATATGTTTAGTCACATTTGAATAATATTTTCTAAGCCTAGATTTTTATGGCTCTATTTAGTTTATTAATAATATTTATATTTCTTAAGCTAGTCATTTTTTTTTTTTTTTGCAACTATCGTTGCAAAAGGTATCGAATTCATGGGGATTTAGTTCCTGATTTGAACCAAGCGCCTGAATCGATTTGGTTCATTCCAAAGCCTTAAGTATCAGTCGGATTTACAGATGTGATCGTGTAGTTCGTGAACTGATCCTAAAGGCAAGCAAATTTTTTCTTACATGATGTACTTTTGATAGTTTTTCTGTTATATTAGACATTGGGCATTGGTAATATTCAAATTATAGTTAAGCTATTGGGTTTGGATGAAGATCAATCATTTATTTGATGAGGTGCCATTACTTTTTGCGAATTTCACTTTTATTATGCATTTATTGATATCTGGCTCAATACAAGTTGGTTGAACTATGGTGGGTGTTTATCTTATGTTTTTCGATAATTTATATGCGGCATCGCTTCTTATCTATCAACATATTAATAACCTGTTGCTCTCTCTCTTTCTCCTTCTCATTTACAGTTCGTTCTCTTCTTCTATCCATCCCTCTGTTGGCGGGCAATCATCTTTGTTTTGGGTTGGGACAGATAAAAACAAAGGCGAATACTGTATAATAATAGCAACAACTCACCCCACAAAGTGCTGGCACACACGCACTGTCTCTGAAAAACAACAAACAACAATAAACAAAAACCGTACGGAGAATACCGACCCCCAAACAGTGCCCGCTCTCGCCCGATCCCAGAGGCTGACGCCGCCACAATATGGCTCAGCGAAACGCCGCCCGACATCTGGCAGTCATCTGCAGGTAATGCAAGCGAGCGGTTCACAAGTTAGCAAGCTCTCGTTTAAACTAGATAATAGTCGTGACAAATAAATAAGCTAAATAGTGCAAATATTACTCATACGCCGCGAGCTCAGAACAAGAAAAAACCTATTGTTAATTTCCCATAATAGTAAGTGCCATTATATTTGCTTTAGTTCCGATTGAACGACATTTTGAGCTAAATTCAATATATTATGTCGAGAGAGTCGAGAAATATAAGTTCATAGCTGACATAAAGGGTTGAAATCCTCAAGTATTTCATATACATTATTACTCATACGCCTCGCATGCATTGGAAGGATTGAAACTAGATATGTGCCATAATTTAATCCAGTTTTCTATCAACAATTATGAGTACATGTGACAAACATAGTCCCTCTCCTCTCTACGTTTTTATTACCCTAAATGGTCATGACGCATGACATTCAGACACAGACATAGAAACAGTCTGGTACAGTCAGCTAGGTCAACTCGCTGTCTATAGTTGGTCAGTAGCTGGATTCTCATCGCCCTTGAGTAGCCGAATATAAACAAAAACGCAATTATTGAAGCACTTTATTTACTTTCAGCAGCTTTGTCGTGTTCATCGCAATCGCGACAGGTTTCTGTTCAGCCGGCACCTTTAACACACGGCCCGCATTTCCTGTCCCAACCGGTCAGGTAGAATCAGCCTCAGGTAACAGTAAGCAGGCAGGCAGGCGCGTCATGCATCCAGCTTTTGCCAACGCGGGTCGGGCACCTGGCCTGGAAATCTGGCGTATCGAGGTGAGTCGAAAAAACCAATAAAAACTATTTGCTCAAATGAAGTGCAAACAATTGTGAACTTAAAGAAAAGTCGAGTTAAAAGTGTAAATGCTTTCAGTTTGTCATATTCCCAAAAAAGAGAATATATATTATTTATTATCTTGAATTCTTGGAATTCTTGGAGAGAATAGACTTTCTGTGAAATTCTCAGAATTCGACATAATATATTTTTTATGTTTCACAGACATGCTATAAAGTATAATAATTGTGCTTGTTGAGTGATCTGTTAATAGTAGCAATTTCTCCGAGTGTAGCGTTTAACAGTCTTGTAATTTCACTTTTCTGCACTGCATATGCCCCATATACGAGAGATGTGTGCATAAATAGTTGTTGGTGGGGCTGCTGCTGCATGTTTACAGCGTTTGGGGGAAAGTTCGACGCCCACGCACGAATGCGTTGCTCAGCCAGCGGCGCCCCAGCGGCAGCTGTTGCCATTTGGCATGCAAAGTGCTAACACATCACACATACACACACACACCCACACATACACGCACAGTTACACACTAAAGGAATTATGGACTTGTGCAAGAAAATGTTTTCTATTCGGTGAACGCACGCAACATGTGAAACACATGTTTCCACTAGCGAAGCTTCACTGTATACAGAACAGCGTTAATTAACTCGGAAACGGACAAATTTATTACCTGTTGCCGGCAAAAATGCCAAACAATTCGTTTTCTTGTTGTGCTTCCTTCGGTTCATGCTTTTGTTTATAAAGAATATTGCTTTTAAATTTGCAAAAAAAAATATTTTGACTTCATGTACCCGAAATAGAACTTTTAATGGGGTTTTTTTTAATTCAATTGATTTTTTTGATTCTAGAATTTCGAACCTGTGCCTTATCCTCCCAATAATTATGGCAAATTCTACACTGGCGATTCCTTCATTATTCTGAATGTGAGTATTATGAATAATAAATTTTGAATTAGCATTGTAATGATGATTACTGTTATAATATTAAAAATAATGTTTATGAAGGTATTAACGAATCAAGTAACAAAAGTGGGGTAAAAATGAGAAGCAAAATATTATTTAGTCATATTTTTTATTCCAATTGATTTGCAGACCAAGCAGAATCCGAAAGATAAGCAGTTGACTTGGGATGTGCACTTCTGGCTGGGCTCGGAGACCTCCACCGATGAGGCAGGCGCTGCGGCTATATTGACCGTTCAGTTGGACGATCTCCTCAATGGCGGACCCGTGCAGCATCGCGAAGTTCAGGATCACGAGTCGCAGCTGTTCCTGGGCTACTTCAAGAACGGTAAGTGTATTCTAGCCACGGCTCTATCACTTTATAAACTCTTGTTTGCTGTTCTTAGGTGTGCGCTATGAGAAGGGAGGCGTCGGCACCGGCTTTAAGCATGTGGAGACCAATTCGCAGGGCGAGAAGCGCCTCTTCCAGGTCAAGGGCAAGCGTAATGTGCGAGTGCGCCAGGTGAATCTGTCTGTCTCCTCGATGAATAAGGGCGATTGCTTCATTCTGGATGCGGGCAATGATATCTACGTGTATGTAGGCTCTCAGGCCAAGCGCGTGGAGAAACTGAAGGCCATTAGCGCTGCGAATCAGATCAGGGATCAGGACCATAATGGACGTGCTCGCGTACAGATCATCGATGAGTTCAGCACGGAAGCCGATAAGGAGAATTTCTTTAATGTGCTCGGTTCCGGCTCGCCCGACCAGGTGCCGGAGGAATCAAGCGCCGATGAGGACGGTGCCTTTGAGCGCACAGATGCGGCCGCCGTTACCCTGTACAAGGTGTCCGATGCTAGCGGCAAACTCCAGGTGGACACTATTGCCCAGAAGCCGCTGCGCCAAGCCATGTTGGATACACATGATTGCTTCATTCTGGACACCGGCTCTGGCATATTTGTGTGGGTGGGCCGCGGCGCCACACCCAAAGAGAAATCCGACGCCATGGCTAAGGCGCAGGAGTTCTTGCGCAGCAAGAAATATCCAGCCTGGACACAGATTCATCGCATTGTGGAGGGTGCCGAGTCGGCTCCATTCAAGCAGTACTTCGATACCTGGCGCGATGCCGGCATGTCTCACACCCGCTTGGTGCGCTCTGCTCTGAACATCGGATCGGATGAGTCTCTGGATATGGATGAGATCGATTCTGTGGTGCAGAAGCTGAAGAAGAGCGGCGGCCGAGCCATCGGCTTTATGCCCGATCACGGTCAGAACAGTATCAAGGAAATCACCCAATACGTGTCCCAGGCGGGCAGCAACGAAGTGCTCCGCAACCATGTGCCCTTCGAGGAACAATTACCCTTGCTGGGCTTCGGCTCCTATGTGCTCAGCTACGACTATGAGGCCAACAATGGCGACACGGGAACCATCGTCTATGTCTGGCAAGGTGCCAAGGCTAAAGGGGCTGTCAAGGAACGCGCCTTCGAAGACGGCCTGGCATTGGCCATGGAGAAGAACGCGTTGTTGGTGCGCACCACCCAGGGCCACGAGCCGCGTCACTTCTACAAGATCTTCAAGGGCAAACTGCTGACCTCCTACACTGCGTTGCCCATCTCTGCCCAGCTGTTCCGCATCCGCGGCACTGTCGAGAGCGATATCCATGCCAGCGAAGTGCCAGCCGACTCGTCATCGTTGGCCTCTGGTGATGCCTTCGCTCTGACCTCTGTCAAGGACCACAAGGTTTTCATCTGGCACGGCCTGGGTGCCTCCGCCTTCGAAAAGGAGGCTGCTTTGGCACGGTTTGCCAACTACTGGAATGACGCGAAGGTAGAGGTTGTGGAGGAGGGCGCCGAGCCCGATGACTTCTGGGAGGAGTTGAACGGTGAGGGTCAGTACGATCGCAGCCTGGAGGATCAGACCGCACCGCTCCTCGAACCGCGACTCTTCCACTGCCGTCTAACAAGCATTGGCCGTGCCAAGGTTGAAGAAGTCGTCGACTACCAGCAGGAGGATCTTGATACGGACGATGTCATGCTGCTGGATGCAGGCGATGAGATCTATATGTGGGTCGGTTCGGGCGCCACCGCCGATGAAAATGGCCGCATCCTGGACATGGCCAAGGTAAGAGATAACGGCCTCTTGATACATTGAAAGGGTATCTAATAGTCGCCTTCAATTCAACTCATGCAGCGCTACATCAGCATGGAGCCCACAGCCCGCACCATGGACACGGTCAGCATTGTGCGCGTTGTGCAGGGCCAGGAGCCGCGCGTCTTCAAGCGCATGTTCCCTGGCTGGGAGGACACCCACTGGCAGGTTGGTAGAACTCTAATCAATTTCATTTCATTTCACATTAATGCATAACAATCATCTGCTTAACACCTGCCTAACATTGCTCTCGCCTGTATGCTTGCCCGAAACCTTCCACGTGAGTATCTCGAGGCCCCATCTAATGCATGAATCATAAATGCTAACCTATCGCGATAACTGTATCCAATTGCCAACTATATATATGTATGCATATTCAACACAGAATCAACCTTCCTATGAGGACATCAAACGCCAGGTGCTCGATGCCAACAATGAGGTCTAATCCAGCCTCGACCAGGAATACTCAGCAAAATTGACCAAAAATTTACGCTCGCTTTTGCCTTCAAAGGATCGCCTTCTCAGAAAAAAGAACATTTTTTATGTAATTAAATTTTTTGTATAAAAAAATGCAAGTGATTTTTAATCAAATATAAATTCATGGTTTTGTTTGTGAGACTCAAATTCTTAGGTCTTCCACGCAATATCCTCGATCCAGTCCAGGAAGGAACAGACTCGGGTGTAGACGCTCGGATAGCTGCTGCGGCAGAACACGCCAAACGAGGTGATTCCGATCAGATGGTAATGGATATGGTGGCGCCTGCGACCGGGCAGATTCAGCTGCAGCGGACCACCCGAGTCTCCCTGGCAGGTGTCGCGGTTCTCGAGGAAATCCTGTGCACATATCTGGCTATCGAGTATGCCATTCGGTGTCTCGGCGAAAACTGGCAAATCCCGATTGCATTCGTCGTTGGGCACTATGGTCGCGTTCAGATCGGTCAGGCGATATGTCATCGCCTTGTTGAAGCTGGTCGATCCGTATCCCATGGCAAATGCAATTGATGTGGGTAGCTCCTCCTTGACCCACAGCCGTATAGGCCGAACGAACTCGGTTAGTCTGTTGAATGGGAATTGTATATCTTCCTGTTCCGCATATCGGATTTTTTTTCCCACCTCACATTTCTGTCCAGCTTCACCATGCCTATGTCGTTGTAATATAATTCGTCTGTGTAATTGGGATGCTTGATAAAGTTCTCGATATCAAAGTTCTGTGTCCTAGCCGATCCCTCATCGATCCTCAGATTCAGTCCACCGATTCGCACCCATCTTGGTGCTTCGCTACAAAGCATAATCAGAGATCTTTGACCTCATCTCAATCCCACGCAAACACTCACCCCTCCACCTCCGAGCAATGGGCCACAGTCACCACATAATTCTCACTTATCAAGCTGCCGCCACACTTGTAGTCGATCCCCCCGGACTTTGTTGGGAAGCCGAGCGCCGCCTATAAAATTCAATTTTCTGGGTTCAAATCGGACCGGCATGGACTTAAAAGGCTACACTGAGAGGGAAAAGCCAGAGAGCCGTGCCTCAGAAGAGAGGTCTCTCGGCTTTGCTCTTAGTGTAAACAGAAGTGACTTCTTATCAGCTACCATATGAGGGAATTCACCGGGCCGCGCGAGTTCGCGTCCGTCGAAATCTTCGTCGTTGGCGTCTTCCTTGACGCCGGAGTCGTTGGGAAATATGCGCTCAACATATTCGGAGTACTCTTGGGAAACAGAGTTCAATCAGCCAATCGATTACGCACCCATGCACTGAGAGAAAAACTCACTTATTTCGCACAGACGTTTAATTTGGGAATTGGGTTTCTTCTTGTGCCGTCGCCCGCGCGGCGGAGGCGGGAACGGCTGGCCCGGCCTATGGGCAGCCGGATTCAAATAACGTCGCGGCGGTTTGGGTAGCTCGAAGTTTTGTTCAAGATCGATAAAAGACTGAAATTCCCTGATTTTGTACAGTATATCGAAAAGTTTGCTATCCGGGAAAATGATATTCCCTTCACTCGGAAAGATCATTGGCTGGTTTTTGGGAACGCGTTGACCCAGAGCCGAGCCAATCAGAGTTGCTATTAAAAAGCTCACAAAACAACTCGTTTTAATCATTATTTATGTATACATATATATGTATGTGTATATTTAAGAAATAGAACAGAAACACTTTTGGGCTGCTTGACACTTGGAATGGTACTGCGAGACTGAAGACGAGCGATTCCGGAGCAGAGCACTGATCAACGTCTTATCAGCTTATCAGAAAATCGTCACAGAATATTCACTGCGATTTACAGTTTATTAATTCAACTTTTTGGCTTTTAAATCTGGATTCCTAGGGTATATGGATTGACGACATTGGCTGTGCGGGGCGTATGGATCTGCGTGGTGCCACCAAGTTGGTTCTGGTACTGGGCAATTATGGCACGCTGTATGGACTCCAGATCCTGATCGTTTTTATATCGCAGAATGGACACAGTCGGCTCATCGGGCGAGGCGGCGGGGGCCGGTGCGGCACAGACCATGGCCAATAAGGCGAACAGCAACAGCAACTGAATGGCATATTTAAAGAGGCTTCATTATTCCACATCCACGTAGACATATCTGTGTATGAATGTATATGTGATTCGACTTACGCAAACTGTCTTCATTTTGAACCTATTCTTAAAACCGAACTAAAACGAGCGCACGGAATCGCAGTTGCTTTTATACCCAATAAAATGGGCACGAAATGAATATGATTTTGGGTCTTAAAAACTTATCATCGGGCTCATAATCAAATTATAATTTGCAACTATCTGAACTTGAACAACTTGAAACAAAGCCAAACGAGTTTTCAAAACTCATTTGTTTAACAAATGGCTATACGCGCCGACATGACAAAGCCCAATTTTTCCAGTAATCGCGATGAGGACCAGTTTATTTTTTCCGATACCATTACAAAACGGGGATTGCTGCATTCGTAGGAGAGAATGCATCAATAAAACTTGCCGAACAGCTATTAGTAGGGCATCTGACAGTCGGTTAGGCCAAGCCCTAACCATTTACAAACCGGCGCAGATCTGAAAAGAAGAACTTAATTTTTATTCATAAAACAGCAAATTAGCAAATTTGTTGTTGAAAAAAGTGGATTTGATATCGATATGTGTGAAAGCAAAACCGTTCGACCTTTTTTTTTTTTTTTTTTGATGCTACTGGAGATAAAATATGGGCTATAATAATATTAATATGGGCTATAATAAGCTTGGCCATTGATCAGCCGTAGCACACTTTCAATTCCATTCTTGGATTTGCATTATTTAATTTTGTTGACGAGGCTGCTCCAATTTGAAGGTGAAAATCGTTTTAAATAGTTATATCTTTCTTTTCTCATTTAGAGTTGCCAGATCAACGCAAGGAGAGTGCTTTGCGATTTCCTTAAAAGCTGAGACCTCCATCCACAGAATATTCATGGCTTTTTAATGTGTTGCCTACTTTCGGGCTGCGTTGGAAATCGAACTGCAAGTGAAAATGTGAAAACGGAATTATTCACAAACACAGAGTATATAAATATAAATTAACTTTAACTTTTTAATGAATAATCATAATTCATGTGGATTGCATTAGCTAACAACTGGGAAAATTTGGTAGAAATTTCGAAAAATTTTGATTATAGTTAATATTATGAACAACCTTTGGCGGCACTTTTGTCTCAGTTAATTCCAGAAGATGCGTTGATTTTCGAGGCAGTCCAGGAGTGGGATAAACCCACAAGCCCCGAGGCCAAATGGAAGACCCACCAGCAATTTGAATACATTTACACATTTTCCAGCTTACCAAATCCGATGCATTCGGGCGGATTTGGTATTTGTCAAAGCAATATATTCCAATTAAAAAACGTTTGGCATTTTAATTGGAATTCGGGGGCAGTTAACGTCACGCCGTTGCCCAATAAACCGCATTTGCATGAGTTGCATTCCCTGGGCGGAATGCATCCGAGTGTGTGCACATATATAAAGGTCGTAGGTGCAGTTGGCAGAGACAAACACAGCTGAGCAGCTGCCCAATACACTCGTAACCCAAAACAAAACCTACAAGCCCAAGCCGAAAATGCGCGCTTTTTTGGTAAGTTTCAGGGGACAAGTCCTCGATCGGGAAAAGGGAAAGAAGAATAACGAATAACTCTTCCAGATGGTATGCCTACTCGCCGTCGCTCGCGGCCAGTACGACTACACGCCCCAATCTAATTCTGCCGGAATTGTGCATGGCGGGTCGGCCCAGCTCTCGGAGCCCATTCTGGTGTCCAATGAGTTCAAC